>BJBW01005713.1:91703-238203 GCA_004320125.1 Scolopax mira
ATCTAAACCTGCTCTTCTCCAGTTTATACCCATTAGCCCGTGTTCTGTTGTTGCCGGCCTGTTGTCCTTATATTATATAGAATGAAAGATGCAATAATTTCATGTTTCTGAAATACTACTTAATGTATTCAAAAACCTGCCTCCATTCTGCCAATCATTGCTCTTCTTGTAACTCCAGATCTCAGGCCAAACTTTCAAGTCACTTGCTCTGCTTTTTGAAGCATTTCTGAGATACCATCCTCTCCTCCCACCCCCTAGGAAAGTGGTAAGTAGTTACTACTGCTGTAAGAATAGAGAGGGATGGGAAAATCCATTAGTCATTTAGGAAAAAAAAGTAGGTTTAACTTGCTAATGAGCAAAAAAGCATGTTTTTCAAAAAGACTTCTAGCTTTCGCTTCAGAATAATTCTTCTTCCCTCCATGCTACAGAAATGCCTTTGATAGTGATAGTTTACTGTATTAGACATTGCCTGTCAAATTAAGTTGTAATTTGCATACTATTCAGAAATCATACTAAGGGATTTTGATGGTCAAGTGAAGCAAAATTTTAAAAAATAAATTAAATACAATTACCTTGTAAATGAAACACAGCGCTGATTTCTTCTTCACCTTGCAGAGTGCAAATATAACTTCCCAGATTACTGTTATCCAAGATCTCCAATCTTAAAAAAAAACGTTTCAATTTGTTATTTTGCTTCTATTTTTTTTTTGTGCTACAACTATCAGTGACTGCTAATTAATGTTCTAAAGAAATTAGCAGAAATTAGTAACTGGAGTAGAGAACATGTTGCCAAAACACTAGGATCCAGGTTTAGCCCAATGTAGAAATAGCATGTCATCTTTAAGAACACAGAAGCGCACAAGCACCCTGGGAACACAAATATCACATTCACCCTTGCCACTCACAGAAGGCCAAACATCTTTAAGCAGGTTACTGAACCAGGTGTGGGTTCACCATGTGTTATATAAGACTTCAGAAGATATTATTTAAATGGTATGCTCTTTCTAATGCGAGTCAATGGCTAGCATAGCTTCAACAGAACAGTTTTAAAGGGTGGCCATCTAATGAAGTCCAGCATTTCCTCTGCTGGCAAACTATACATTTCATTCATAGTCACTTTGAAGAAGACTCACATGGTTGTATTCATCTATACCGCATTTTCTATCAAAATTTAAATAAGTATTATTGATGTTAAGAAACCAGAGCAATACAGAAATCAACTGGAAACTACCTCCGTAAAATTAACCCATTCAGAGATTTTTTGAAATCTAACAGTAACTTGTATAAATTGAAGAAAGTTTTCTATGTTATGAGTCTCAGCAGAAATCTGAAAGTTAAGAAAACCTTTAAAACATTCCTAAACATCTTCACTGCAAAGCCAATTTGTTCTTTCTCTTCTGCTAGTTATGAAGAAAAAAACTGGCCATTGATGCCTTTTAGACTTCTGCAAAGCAGTCCTGAGGTGGAAAATAAAGTGTGGAAAACAAAAGAAAAAAAATGATATTTTAGCCATCTCAAACTGATATTACTACTTCACTTACTGAACAGAGTTACTGGACCTCAGAGAGCTGTGTCTTTATTCTATATGCTTCTCTTGAAGAAACTTTGTTTTTCCAGCAGGAAGAGCAGGAGCTCTTCTTCCAGACTTGAGGTAACTGCAGCCTTTCTCCTTTCCTGCAGCTTCAGTATGTCAATTACAGGCATATATTAATCACTGCATTCGGCTCTAATATATATGTGATTAGTATTGGGCAGTGTATACATGTGTGATAACTCATTCGAGCCTGCAAGTCAAACTGTAAATAATGCTACTTACTGAATGCTCCAGCTCTTTTCAGTTTTACTGATGTGTCTGATTGTTTCATTTCCTTTCTTCCAAGTCACTTGAAAATTTTTCAAATGGGAATATTTATGGTCCAATCTGCATGAAAGTTCAATTCTAGTTGCACTGTCCAAAGTGATAGTTTCTTCTATGGAATTACCAGAAACACCTAAAAAGAAGTTTAAAAAGGCAAAAAAGTTTCTGAAAAATTTATTTCTTCATTCTAGAAGAGAAGAGGAGGGGAAGAAGAGATTCAAAGGTTGTGTTTTACATTTGCTGAATTACACATGGACACAGAGGGTTGCTGCTACAGTTTTCAGGGAATAAAACTGCAAAATCAGACCATAGGAGTTTAACAGCAATTTTCTTAAACCATAACATAGCTTTGATATACATTCATTACACATAATAAAATCACTCCATTCTGTAGGTAAACTTCCTAGAGGGCTCTAATTTAGAAACATAGATATTAATTTTACTGAAAGCAAGACTTCAGTATTGCTGAACTTCAAATTATTTAACTCATACCAAAATATATTAAGTACTTAACTCTCGCCAGGGGGAACAATGTCTGCTCTTAGTCTAAACTTCCTTTCTGACTTCACATTGATATTTAAAAAAAAATATCAGGATTTATTGGATTAAAAATATAAAGTTGGCATATAAAAAGCTACATTAATATAACATGTTAGACTTGTAAATATCTATAAGCATCCAGGTTTTAACCAGCTGCTGATTTTCATGATACTATGAGATCATAGGTAATATCCTGATGCTAATGAAGTTGTTGATAAAATCCACAACTTTAACATTGTTGGATCCAGCCTTTCATGCTACAGCTACTCACTTTGACACCAAATCATATTTTTGCCTTCACCTTCCTAGCAGCAAGACAGTAGAACTACAAAGTGAAAACATTCCAATACAGTAGAAAAACTTAAAACTTTCTTTGCTTTTAACAAGCTCCATGAGCATAAAATGAGTGTATGCAAGAAGCAGGGTTTCAACATCAGGTATCTTCTCTGATCTATACAAACAGCCTTTTGTAAAAACACCTGGCTTTGAACCCATCAACACCGACATTTTATTTTGTAATTTTTTTTGATGTCTTCTCAATTCAACTGTTTTTAGTCCATCTGAATACTCCATGAAAATTTATTCCAGGCCTCATCTCAATCCTAGACCTACCCTGTAGTACTTGGTCAAAAAAGTACAGCTGTATTTCACAGCTCAAATGCTTTCTGAGATAAAAGGAAGTTTTAAAGTACAGCTCACTGACTTAGTAATGCAAGTCACACCTAAGAAACAGCAAAGTCTGGCTGAAGTGGAAGCACCAGACACTCCCATAGGATATCTGAACTTTACTGGGTCTGGCAGAGACATTTACAGGCTGCAGAACACTGTGCCCAGAACTCCAAGTCCCAGCCAAAATAATAGAGATCTGCTGGAGTTAAACTTAGAGGTGCAACACCTTGGTCTTCCATAGCAGAAGAAAGTCAGTTACTGCAACTCATTTATTAGAGCCATTACGCTCAAATAAGTCAAGCATAATTCACTTTGTTGAGGTTGTTTATGATCAAAGTAATTTTGCAAATGGAATTGGTTTCACAGTAGCAAAAAAGTTTTACAGTCAGATTAATTACACTGGCTAAAAATAGAATCCATATTTATTGAGATTATTTTAAGAATAAATCTGCACTTCATATGAGTGAGACATGAAAATCTTACGCTGTTGAAGATTAACCACTATCAAGAATGGTATCTGGGGCATCTCTGTACCAAGAATACATGTAACAGAACAAGACAGAACCTGCTAATAGACAGCTTCTGCTAGGAAAAAAAAACAAAAAACAATACAGCATAAGTGCTGTGCAATTATGTCCTGAAAATACCATACTTGCACTTTGCAATGGAGTTCTAACTGATATTCCAGTTAGATCAGTTTTTACAATTCTCAAAGAAATTAGTTATACATGACTATTTGGCAACTGAGGTCTTCATATTTAGCTTAGGGAGAGGCTTCTCTTGCTTTTTCTCCATGCTTTAACTCCTGTAATGCTGCAAAGCTGACTAACACCTGCTGATTAACAAGTACCCTAGTTTACAAGGTCTCTCCAAGAGGATTCACTGGTGTAAAGAAGTTGTCACTTGAATTTATTTGGGGGAGCAAATAGCTATGGATTGTTTTACTTGTAGTTTTAATAAAAAAGTAAGAACCTCATTGTCCAGTGTGAACCTGTTACTAGAACAATATTCAACAGTGCAATAAATTTAATCTTTCCTTTTACTGACCTCATTACATGCTTACTGTGAGTATCTTAACCATCATAGAAGTGCCATCTTATACACTTAAACTAATATAAAAGATTGCATGCAATCATAGGCATTCAATGATTCGAGGCAGAAGAGAAAACACCACACTTACCAGGTAGAATTACCTCATACTTCACAAAAGTATGATTAGACATATTCTGTTTGGTTGCCTGCTTCAGCTCTTGTGTAGTAGAATCCAGACCTAACAAAGTTGTGCAGGAATCAAAGTGACACGTTACGATCCTATAAACATAATCATACAGCAGAATGTCCCTACAGTATTGCAATTATTTCTTATAGTAATCTAAGGGGGGAAAAAAAAGGACCTTGCCAAATGCTGGCTACTATGGACATCCTTTGGTATACCTTGTGTACTAACAGACAAAGTCTGAAGGCAGCAATGTTGAATGACCGCTGTTATAGTAATTATGCCGCTTTAGAAGACAGTTTCTAGCTTTAATATAAATGTTGTAATTGTGAGAGTCAATACTCTAAAGAGATGGTAACTATCCATTTCACAGCCCGATTGAAAGAGTCACCTATAGCTCAGAGGTGGGTCTTATAGGACTACATCAATGCCTAAGGAGGACTTGGAAAAGTATTAATTTTTGGAAAAAATAGAAACAGAAGGACAGAACACAGACATTCCGAAAGCCACTAGAATTTAACAACTCATCCAGGAAGCTAGAGGTAGACTACCTGATCTAGATGCAGCTATAATGAATGCAGAGGCAAGAATACCCTGTGCTCCACTGGAACACAGAGTCCCTCACCACGCCATAAAATTGTTATACTGTAGGGAATTTCCTTCCCTACAGAAAAAAAAATAATATCAATATTGACTATCATCTGCCCGACTCCTTCCCTTCTGCAAGGGAAAATTACATTTAAAAGGTTTAATACGGACAGCAAAATCCCTTTTCTGTAGTGCTATGGATAGCATACAAGTCAGAAACTACCTTTATAAAGCTCTACAAAGCTTAATACAGCTACCAGGCAGGGCCATTAAACATAAACAGTCTGTTACACACACTGTAATTGTTCTCATGCTCTATGCATTTCAAGAACATAGCAAGAAAGCAATTAATAAGCTGCAGCTTTAAAAACGGATGTAACCCAGCTAGGGAAGCATCACACTTCCACATCTATAATACAAATTAAACAGTTGTGTATACAATTGCATGCAAGTTCTTAGTAAACTCGAGCACAGTGTGGAAAAATACATTAGAAATCATGCTTAAAGGTAAGGTCAACTCAATACAATTTTAGCAATTTTCATTTTGTCAGTTTCTATACAGATTTAAATATCAAACTGCTTGTCACAGTAATTACTTGATTAGGTATCAGATTTGATCAGAATAAATCCTCTGACCCCTTGATTAAAAAAAGTCTTAGGGTAACTGAAATGTAGGAACTTAAGACATGTGATTGCTTTTACCAGGTGTAGATACAGGATGTTCAAGGGCCAAATGATCTGAATGGCTCCCCTGAGTTTGCCAGTTGACAGTTCCTGTAGTTATCATGGGCTCTGAAAGGTGAAAAAAACAAACCTGTTATAAAAAATTAATTTTCTTTTTATTTATGTGATGAAATAGAAAGAAAACAGAAACAAAATAGAGATTTCCCACTCCACACACCATGGTAGATAAAATACATTACATGTTGTAGATGCTTGCAAAGTAATTTTATTGTCAGTTATTATATAATGCATCCCAGAAATACAAACAGTAATTATGGATTGAATCTGCCTAATCATACAGCATTCTAGGAGAACATCATTGTAACTTTTGTAGAAGGAATGGGGCTTCATTTTATCTTCTGTCAATGGGGCTGAGAAGGTTCCCAGCCACAGCTGGGAAAATAGAGAAAACTGGGCTACAGCTTCGATCTTCTCACCAAGAGAAGCACTGGGTGGCAGAGTTGATCACTGTGCAGTAGAAATAGTATCTTTGAAAGCCTGGATCTTAGAATTACTCTCATTTCCTGCATAAAATATTGAACTTGGAGGTAAAGTTCTTAAACACATGCCTCTCGGCTACACTTGAAGGAGTCTGTGCAGAAGGAGGTCCCTGCTAGTGGCTTGCATCTAAAGGTCTCTGAGCAAGCATAAGCTGAGGTACTACATGCTTTCCAAGTTGCTAGCCTGTTCTGTAAGCCAGTGTTTTCTTTATCAATATGTCAGCTCCCAACACAAGGAATGCTATGACACAGGCAATCAGCCTTTTTGCCTAACTTGCTCCATCTGCCTTTTCATACCTCCGCTCCTGCTTCAACCAGTTTAAGTAACAGTAAACCTGTATATTAAGGTGGACGATGCAGAAAAATAGAGCTCCAGGCTATTTTGTTTGGAAGTTGGCAGAAGTCTACTGTCAAACTACTAGTCCAAAATGGCTTTTTAAGCAAAAAATTAAGAAGCTATCCCCAAGCACTAGATAGTAAGTCCTGTTCCTCTAGACAAGAGCACAAGCACTTGATCACTGCTTGATGGAAAAACAAATTAGTCCAAGTGTTTACGCCTCAAAAAAAAAACCCAAAACAAATGTTAAAGACTGAAAGATGTCTGGGCAATCTTCCTCTGTCTGTATGTGAAAACACCTTGACAGCATGCCAAAGTTGTCATGGATCACTTGAGTTTATGTTGGTCTAGTACACGCATCACCTGGTTTGTTACTGAAATGCCTCAATGACAGATTCAGAGGGCACCAGTGCTAGTTCATATGGTAGTCATTATCCATTCACAAAAAACAAGACAACTTTAAAATGTCTCACCCACTAATAGGTTCCTCATACTGACTCTTCCTCAATTCCTATACCACATGAAAATAGTCAGGTGAGGTCATGCTGTACAAAACACTTTACATACTTTAGCTCATATGTATATGTAAGTTTGTGTATGGAAAGAGTTACTGAATCAGCTATAGCACTTCTAGCTCTCACACCCATTGTGGTAAATAGCTCTCAAGATGAACAACAGACATATAGCATTCTTATCTCCCAACAAGAAAACTGTAGATGGAATAACTTGTCAGAACTTGCTTACATTCATGTATAAATATAACAGCCCATGTTTGATTTGCATTACTCAACATGATCTTTGGTACACCGTTGAATTCCTGTTGCTCTGACCTCTACAGAAAAAGGAGAGGTGGGATCAATAATCACCAGGTTCTTCTCTTGCCTGGAGTTTACTCTCTGCTCCCCACCAAATCCACAATGAAGGTCCAGAATATGGTAAATAAAGAATGGGGACATTAGAAGGTTTTGACACATCCATAATTTAAAAATAGATGAGGTTACAGGCTTCATCGATGCAAGGGCATTACTGTACCTCTCACTGAAACAAGAGTATAAGGAGGAGTCCTCATATTAAAAATAATCAGTAAGTACTTTAACAGAACATCCCACAATGGTCCTAGTTTGGTATTGTCCCATCTCCAGGATCACTGCCTGCTTTTACAGCACATACACATAAGGACAACAGAACACTCAATTGGCAGTTGGATAGCTTTTTCCACAGTCCTTGAGATGCTTACAACACTCAAGCTCTTGCAATGGTTTGAAAGGTCTGGGTGATATATTTACTTTTGTTCCTTCTGAAGAGGCCTAATCTTATGTCAAAAGACTTCAGTATGAAAATGGAAACTCTACATGACACTTAGTATCACTAGGAAAGATTATTATAGCTTTAGGTGTACTGACAAAACCAGAAATTACCAGCAGATGATTCATTAAGTCCAGCTTGCATCTTAGTCAGAAAGCTTGCCTGAGACTGACTGGCATCTTCTGTCGTCATGGCTGCATCTAAAAAGAAAAAAAGGGTTTAAATAAACTTCATTCTCTCCGTTAAGCTCAGTTAAAAATATGTTCATGAAAATAATTCAAACAAAACCTCCTCATCTTAGCCTGCTACCCCCATTTTTCCTCAAGTTCTGAGCACATACAGACAAAACATGCAAGAATTACTTCTCCTTAGTTCTTTAGCTTACTTTAGGCAAGAAAATATTAAAGAACAGAGGCAGTATATATTTTACCTGTAATTTTTGTGAACCTGTCTTTTCCTGTAGTTAGCATAGAGTCAGGCAAAGGTGCTCTTGGAAGTATTCTAGAGACCAATAAACTTTTTAATCTTGTCTTGTTTGCAGTCTTATGTGACCACAGCTTAAGACACTAGCTGATTATTTTTAAACATAGGATAGCAGATTCACTAACAGAGCAAGGACTACAATACAACTTTACATGTCTACCCTGTTTTGTAACCCAGAGAACAACCTCCTTCCTCCCTGTACAAAACAAAACGTGCTGGTGTCAAACATGGACTTCAAGTAATACTAATGACTATTTCCATTTTTCTTAACACCACTGCAAATCTGATTCTGCTCCTATAACACGGTTTTTGTAGGAGCCAGGCAAGACTCTAGGGTTTTGCTTTATGTTCTTGACTGAACAAAGGACATCAGTGGAAGAGGCAGAAGGCTGTTTGAGAAAGTTGCTGTGTCACTGTTCTATGAAGAAATCAAGGTCCCTAGATGCTTTATAAAAATGGAGATATTTGCTCCTTCCTTTCTGTTGCCACATTTGGGTGGCAAAATTAGTTAGTATAAACACTGTATCTTTACATGCTTAGGTATTCCAGGACATATTCTGTTCCCAAAGAAGCAGTAAACACTCTTCTCTTCCTCAAACTCAAAAACTACTAGTGTGAGATTGCTTTAAGTGATTTGGTCAGTAGTTGCATGGGAAAAAAGGACATGCATTCTGCTGTTGTAATTAAAGATGGGTGGGTGTCTGGATATCAGCAGAGCTTACTACAGGACAGCAGCATAGATAAACAGTTAAAAGCTACATTCTTTGAGTGTGTTCAAACTTGTTGAAAACCATGTGTCTTCAGCAGATGGTAAAATCAGCACCCTGCCAGTTCCTATGACCAAACAATGCTACTAACAGTCCTACCCCACTTTAGCACTATGGGCACAGGCCTATAGACATACAGACTCTCCCACTGGCACCTCCAGCACACAATTACTCCAGCGGCATCAGTCATGCCCAGCTGGCACCATCTGCTTTTTCTATCTGCTCATCATTCTTCAGCCAGTTTGAATCAAGAGTAAAACAAGGTAGTCAAAGGATATGATTAAAAAATTAAGCATTAACAGTTCTTCACAACAGACTCTGCATTTTTCATACTGGTCCACTGGTCCCGCAGCCAAGTGTTCTCTCCTAGCCCTTCACCCAACCAAAGAACTTCAGAAATCGCTCGGAGGTTCTACCTGCTGTTTTATCACCCAGCCAGTAAGAAGACTGAGTCTTATTTTCTGACTGACAGAGGTGCTGAGAGCAGGGAGAGCTATTATGCTTCTGATATTCATGGTAAGGTTGAAGAAAGGTCCATGAATTTTTATATCTGCAGCATCTTGAAGCATTCGAAGGATGCCATGGATCACCTGACTGTGTCAGCTTAGTAGATGCATCACCTGCACAGTAATTAAAATCCCCAAGGATGATAAATGTAGAAGGTAGCAGTGCCAAGCTGCACAGTAGCTCTGTTATCTCTCCACAAGGAAGGTAGATAATCTACAACATGTTTTGCATACTAATACGGTTCTCATCTTGGCTTTCTTCCTTGATTCACATACCAAGTGAAAGCAGCCAAGCAGTGTTATTTCTACTTATCACTGCTTCCACATCTCAGCTCTTATCTGTCCTTATGTCAAACTACGTAGCAGAGAGATAACATTGCAACCATCTTCTCACATCCCCACCTGATGAACGGTATCAGAGATCAAGATGACCCAGCACTGCATGATTAGTGCCATCAAACCAGGCAGTGATGTAAGCAGGTCGAGTAACTTCCCAAACTATTGAGTCATGGCTGCATGCCTTAGCCTATAATTGATTTGCATTAAATCTAATCAATAGTGTGGTATAGCCTGCTGTGTTCTTGTTGCCCTGATCTTTAAGCACGAAGGAGTAGGTGAGAGTATGAGGTCATTAATTTATTTTTCCGCCTTATCTCTGCTCCCTACTGCAGCCAATGTTTGGGAGCTAAAGTGTGGCTGAACCATACTTGTCATCACCAGAGCAATTTCACACTTTAAAATCTATTTGCTCTCTTTCTCAGCCAGAAAAGTGGCCAAATATTAAAAGGCTGAGCTACAATATGCTTTAAATTAAGTATTAAATTAATGATGTTAAATTAATGTCAATTAATTTAATGTCCATTTTATACTCTATGCAAGCACACAAGCGTTCAGTAGTATGTAAAACCAGCTGCCAAAACCTGTTAGTCCCCCTAGAAAAGGGAAAAGCTGCAGATTGAGCTCTCCTGGGGCACCAGACAGTCCACACAAAGGACTTCCAACTGCCCTGATAGAAGCCCTTCTCTCAGGGCAAACCAGAAAAATCCAACCTGGCAGTAAAGCCTGTAAGAAATGAGATGTACCCTCTAATCATAACTCCTTGGTATCTTTGGCAGACAAGATGTGGTGGGTTTGCTTTTCCTAAAGGGGTCTGGCAACCAAATTAGGCAGGCACAATAGTAACCAAACAAAGCAGCAAACTGAAGAACAATGTTGTGATACTTGGTTAGAAATTACCCTAATAAAAGGGATGGTTTAAATTTTTCAAAATAATTAACACTTACAAGACTATCAGACAAAGGTAACAGAATAATAAGAACTCTCCTCTTATTTCAAGATAAATCTAAGAGGCCTTTTGTTGTATCTGCCTGACCAACTGCAGAAGAGCATGCAACCCACCGTCCTCCAGCTCAGTCTCTGGGGCACCCAGAACTTTGAGGCATCTGATTGTGTTTACTGCAAGCATTTCTTTTGCTTGAAGAAACCTGATGAACCCCCATATCTCCAGAACACAAACTGCTTCTGGACTTCACTAGAACACAGTTCTAATTCTCCTCCCTCCAAGGGAGCATGCACTTCCCATTGTTGTACCTGTGCAGCAGCTTTTTGCACTTTTGGTTAATAACTAATGGAAGAGTAAAATACTCAGCCTTGCATTTAAATCATCATGGAAAGTACAGTATGAGCCTCCTTGCCTAATTCATACAAATATAAGAACATTAGAAGTCTGAAAAAAACCCAAGGTTGTACAGATAAAGGGTACTAAAAATAGATGGCTCACTTCTGATGAGCGCAAAAACAGATATGATCTCTTTAGGAAGATGGTAGTTCTGCAGAATTTTTGGAAGCACAAATGGGGGTTTGGTGGTGTGGGGTTTTTTATAGTTAGCTTTTTCCTTTTTTTTTTTTTCAGAAGAAGGTATTACTTGATATGATTTGAATTGCTTTAACCACCATTAGGTACAGCTTTCAGCAGTAATAATCATCAAAACTAAATTCCATGTGGCTAACTTGCCATAATGTGATTCACATGTTCACACAACCATCAGGCCATTTACAATGAAGTAAGCTGTCAGAAAGGACCTCAATATTTTTTGTGTGTGTACATAAATATACATGCATATTTTAAGGAACCTTGGAGTATTACAAAACAAATTTTCCTCTATATGCATATCTAACTATATGTATTTTAAACAAGCCTTGGAAACTGCAAAGCATATATTCTGCCCTTTCTTGTGTGAAAACACATTTGTGTGAAACCACAAACTTTACAAAAGTTCCCATCACACAGGGAGCAGTATTGCTCCTCTCAGCATTTGGAAGATCAATAGAGGGAGTAAGAAACATGTAACCACTTGCAAATCACGATAAAAACAAAGCTAAACCACTGATGGATAATTAAAGACACAGCAAAAATTAACACATACATGTATTGGCAGAACTTTCAGCATTGGCAAGACACGCTCCAGCAATCACATCTTGCACAGCTAACACCAGCAATCTGATATTTCCTTCCATTATCATCCTGTACTACTCTGTGATGCTTCAAAAACAGGGCTCAAATCCTTCTTCCTTCAGGGATTTCAAGTGTCACATCTTAAAAATGCAATATAAGATCTTCCAAGGGACGCTCCTCACAAACTGCTAAGCACAGTGACGTTTCAGTCATGTCACCTTACCGATAAGTGTTTTTTTTTTTTTCCAGGGCTTAAACAGCCCTTTAGTTGGTAAGGATAGAAACACCGCACCTCGGCCTCCGCGCCCCTCACCTGAGCTGAGCAGCCCTCCCCGGGCCCGTGGGGCAGGCAGCGGGGCCGCCCCCACGCCAAAGGCCGAGCATCCCCGGCAGCGGTTCCACGCCGCCCCCGCTGCCCACCGGGGAGAAGCCCCCACTTTACAGCCGACCAGAAATCCCAAGGCTTTTTTTTTTTTTTTTTTTTGGGGGGGGGGGGGGGGGAAGGGTGTGGGGGGGGGGGGGGGGGGGGGGGGGAGGGGGGGGGGGGGGGGGGGGGGGGGGGGGAGGCGGCAGGCGGGAAGGAGGAGGCAGCGCTGAGGAGTTACGACCCTGACGAGGGTCGAGGCCGCTGAGGAGACGAAACGCCTCAGTGGTTTAAAAAAAAAAATTAATTAAAAAAAAGCAGAAAGACGAGCCGCCTTGCCGGGCCATCGCTCTGTCCCCCGGAGATGCTGCGGGACAGGGAGGACCTTTGCTCGGCCGCAGCTCCCCGGCCGCCCCCTCACCCCAGCCCACCCCGACGCTGAGGGGGCGGCTGCGGCGTGACAGGCGCCCGGCCCGGCCCGCGAGCGCAGAGAGCGTTTACCTGCGGGGCTCCCGCCCGAGAGGCTGAGGCAGAGCAGCAGCCGCAGCAGCAGCCGCCGCCCCGGGCGCTTCCCGGAGAAGGCGACCCGCATGGTGCCCCCCGCCGCCGCCGCGCTCCCACTGTCGCTCCCCCGCCGCCGCGCAGGCAGCCGGCCTGGCCCGGCCCCGCACCGCCCGCGGGCAGCTGAGGGAAGGCTTAAGTGGGCCGGGGAGGCTGTGAGGGACAGCCCAAATGCACCGGCAGGGCAAACGCCAGGGAAGGAGCGGCAAGCACTGCTGTTCCTCCTCAGCGAGAAGACATGTCGCCAGCGGCGCGGCCCCGCCGGGCTTTATGCGGAGGGAGGGAGGGAGGGAGGGAGGGCGTGGGTGAGCACCGGAGGCGAATTGGAGCGGGGGCCCTGGCAGCTGGTCCGGGTGGGAGCCCCGCCGGGGACGGCTGGAGGCTGACCGCAGCACGTAGGAGGTTAGGGTCGCCTCTCAATTTCGGCCAAAACCCGGCTTTTGCCGGAGGACCACCAGCACCTCTGGTAGGGTTTGCCCAGAGGAGGCTCCGCGGGCAGAGCTGAAGCCTCTCTCTGCCCTTTGGCTGGTGATCTTCTGGAGAGCCCAGCTTTGAGGGTCAGTGGCTCCAGGGCAGCTGGGTTATACTGTATGAGAGCTGTGGCTTTGCACATCTCTTCTAAATTTCCTGGCCTGGGCAGCAGTGCCCGGGGAGCACCATTTCTGACAAAGGCTTTTCAGGGCTTCGGCTACTGCTTGGTGCCTTTAAAATCACGATTTAATTGCTTAACTGTTTTAATCTCTACATATTTGTACATGCATAGTAAAACCACTTACATATATACACATGTATATGCATGTCTGTTACTTGATAAATAAGTGAATTTGGATTTTGCAGTGTAAAATCTGGCAGTTCTCTGAAGGAAAGTCTCCATGAAGGGATACTTGCTGCAGTTCATTTCCTATCAAGATGCAGTTACTTCAGCTAATGCAAAACTTGAATTGTGTGTAAGGTTAGTATCAATAATGCAGAAAGGTCACTGCATGAAAGCCTTTACATCATCTTAGCTCTTCCGTGCTGGCAGAGCTGTAGGAGTTTATGCAGAGCAGGAATAAGTCAAACGCCCTGTGTGTTGATTTTCCAGCACTGCCCATGTTCATGCATGTCCTCCCATGCCAGTACGGTGTCCTTCAGATTAAAATTTTCCACCATAAAGCGTCCCAATAAATTCAACTAATGGCAAAAGACTGGGAACGGGATTGTTTTGTCAAGCCCTTGCTGAATGTCACAGGAAGACTCAGGATCCCTTCTGGCAAAATGGGACCATGTATAGACGGGGGCCTTTTCTGTTGTTGAAAGAATGAATGCCCTTCATACACTTGGAGCAATGGGATGGAGCCTTGTGCTCTACAGCTCTCAGGATGTTTATCTCACATACAAAAGGCAGGAAGCCATAGATACATGAGTAGTCAATGCTCAGTGGTGCCCATACAGCTGTAAATCCACTGCTTTTGAAATTTAGGCAGTACCAGCAAGCTGTAAGGAGAGACTGAACCCCCAGAGTTTTGTTGATCTGCCAGCCTGCTACAACAGCACAGAGCAATGGGATTCAGAGAGAGAATCCAATTCAGATAAGGCTGTTTGGGAGCAGCAGCAGATCTTTAGCTTTTAAAGGGGGGGCGGGGGGGGGGGGGCGACAGAAATTTGTCTGGGGCTTGAAAGCTGTTTTATCTGAGCCAGTTTGGCCTGAAGAGACTTAGATGCTGTGGAGGGCGAGGGAGGAAAGGACATAAAAGAGTATGTCGGCTACGAAGGGGCTTGTTGGTAATTCCAGTTAGTTCTCCCTGGAATAGGTAGAAAGAAAACCTTATGTTCACCTGATTTAGCAGATGGCTATGCAGCACCTTTTGGTGAGGCAGATTTTATACACGTGGAAGCAATTTTATACGCGTTGGGTTAGCAATGGGGGCAAATCTATGTAGATATCTAACAGCTAAAAATCTGACGGCTGGGAGGAACGGAGGTGCTAGGACAGTGTGATCTAAACTGTTTAGTTTAGTTTAGTCTAAACTAAAGCTGTAGTTTAATCAGTTCTGGCTCAGTGGAAATTGTAGGAGGTTCTGAGGGAAATTATTTGTTTTGAGTGATTTGACAATATGTTCTGTTTAGGAATGGCTTGTGTCTTCCCCACCAATCATCTTGGATACAGCATCAAAGCAGTCTGAAGACATGGTGAACACCTTTGTGGAATTCCTTTTCAAGTCTTCTTCGGGGCTTGTCATCTGCTAATGGTACATCCCACGTGTACCTAATGCTGAATGGGAAGAAAACAATTATTAAACTTCTTCTGGGGGAGCTGTAGTTTCCTAGTCTTATGGTATGAGACACAGAATCCACAGAGCAATGGAAGGAGGAAAGGCAAAGAGGAAACAGAATTTAGAGGAACCACTCAAGCAAAGAACCAGCCAGCCCCTTTGGGGTTTCAGTGCTCCACAGTATTTACCATAATAATATGCTTGTACTAGATTATTCCCCAAGTACTGTGCCTCTTTGGTAGATCATTGCAAGGGTAGGAGTGAGAGATTACTACTCCTGGTGAGTAAGTAGGAGTTTCAGGAAAAGTATCTCCATTCAACTTTTACATACTAAGACTAACTATTAACATCTAGCATATTTTCTTCTTCTTCTTTTTCTCCCAAGCTAATTATTTTCTCTCATTTCCAGAGAGAAACTTTGACTTATTCTCACATGGCAAATACTTGTCAAGCATGATTGAACCATATTCTTGTTTATATGAAAACTTCTATATTTAATAAAACCTCTAATACAGGGAAATTGATGGTTTATTTGGCTGGAACATATTTGCCAAAACTTTTTGTGGCAGAAGAAAAGTAAATGAAACTCTGAAAATTGCTAAGACATGTTGATTATTGGCTGAAGAAAAATCTGGATTATAATTTTACTTTTACAGCTTCTTTTCTCTAACAACCAACTCTATGTTCTCAAAGCATGTCTTTAGCATTAATTTATTTATGCTAATAACTAAATACATTAAAAGAATAGCTAAATAATAACTAAACAGTAAAGCAGTAACTAAATAGTAATAACTAAAACAGTAAAATACTGAAGGACATACCCAAATCAGCAATTTCTTTGGCTGGAGGTTTGCTTTTTATTAAATCAACTCACACTATGAAAAGTTAAGTAACACATATGTGAGAAGAACTGTGAAAAGGAAGAAGCAGTCAAAAAGGAATGAAAACCTTTCTAGGTGTCACTTCAGACGTGTTTTGGGGGTGGTGCTTAACAGCTTTCAGTATCTAAAGCTGAATCATCAAGACCTTACTAGATTCTAGCTAGATTTTTCTAATTCAAGGAACTTTAATAAGGACACATTTGTTTATGGGAGTGAAAATTTTATTTGGAAAAGCATGAAAATAAACAGTGGGAAATAGGAGAAAACATTTAGAATTGATTTAGAAATAACCCTTGCAAGCATGGTCAGGAGATAATTTTGCAAGGCCAGGAGATAATGTGTTACAAATCTATGGACCACTCCATGTGTTCTCCATTCAGGTTATAACTGAATAAAAAAATAATGCAGAATGCATATGTTTCTGAAAGCCAAAGCAGTATGTTGAATGCTAGTACAAGACTACAAAACAGCATTTTATTGTCTTCCCCAAACATTTATCTTTGGCTTGCTGTCTTTGAAGGATTTAACTAAACTGACCTCTTGGCTGGATTTAAAATTACAGGCCAGATTATGCAATCTGCATACTCTGCAGTTGCCTACTCTGCAATGTCTGCATCCTGCTGAGTGGCTGTAAATCCCAGTATCTCCGCTTACCTCCTTGAACGCAATTTGTAAAGTGAGGCATGTAATCTCCATTGAGAATTCTGTCATTTATCAAATATTTATTGTTGTGTTTTAAGATCTGCGCTGTAGATGACACAAAAATTTGGGCTGTAGTGCTTTAGAAATGTATTTCTTAAAAATCTTAGCTTGCTCCCAATACCAATTACTGAGATTGGCAATACTGCTCATACAGGATACAATATCAATTGTTATTGTATAGGGCTTGATTTTGTGCAGGGTATCAAGCTCTGCTCAGAAAAAGCTTTGTTCATGTGGCAAACACATCATCATCAGAACTGGCAACCAGAAAATCAGTCAAGTAAGATTTCTGGCAAACAGTTCTTTTTGCCTTTCTGTCTCCTTCCCGCTCTCCCTCCAAGCCTGAACAAAACTGGTATTTTTAAATTGAAAATGTAATGAAAAAACAGAGTTTTGTTTAAAACACAATTTAGATTGAAACCTTATGTGTTCTTATCTAAAGAATTTTCTGCAATCTGTTAGTTTAATGTAGAAGTAAATTTCACTGTGATATCAATGCTTGCCACCCCATCACGGTTTGTGTTGCAAGCTGTTGCTTCAAAATGTTCAGAAAATATTTTAAATGTCTCAAGCATGACCAGATTTTAAAGGAGTTAGTATTCTTCATTACAGTAATATACCTGGAAAAAGTACCAGCCTCCAATCTGAATACAATTTGAGAACAATTACTTTGTTTAGTTGTAATTATGCTGAGGGCATGCAATCTCAACTACTGCTTTAGTATCAGGAAGAAGATTATCATCTTTGATAAGTCCTTTTCATGAATTTTCGTTTAAAAACTCTTAAAAATATTTTCTCCTTTGTTGCAAAAGTAAAAAAAATGAAGAGAGTCCTTTTGTACAATAAACTATACAGGAAAGTCTCCTCCATTCTGCTGCTGTACTTGCTCAGTTATGAGCAGCAGTGAGTGGGAGCACTAAGTCGTCTGGTGGAACAGGCCTTGTTTACATCACTGAAACTGGGCTATGTGGGGCTTCTGCTCTGGGGAAGTAATGCGTGTGGTGCTCAAGACAATGCTTTTCCGTTTTTTTGTGGGTGTGGTGACAGAGTATGTGGACTTTGTCTCATTCAACTGACCTGTTTTATGGTTTTCCTCTTTTGTGGTTTTTTTTTTTCAGGTAGTTCACACAAACCTAGTTTCTCTGAATCTCCTCCCCCCACCCCCAAAAGATGTTTGCAATGCTGAAGGTAAGACCTGAAGATAAGACAGCATAAAATAAGTAACAAGTAAAGTGGGCCTAAGCCTTATTTATATTCCTGGTGGAGGGAAGTCATTCAAGTTAAATGCCACTCCATGTATTTATTAGTCAACTTCAGTAAACTTCAGAAACTCTACCTCTTAACAGCATTCTTTCCTTTTCAACATTTCCTTTAGTCTTTACATACTGTTTTAGAAAGAGAAAAGGAAAAAAAAATAGAGAAAGCTATGTAACTAAAGCTAAAACTGTTACTTGTAAATTCAGTTTCAGTTGTAATTTGAAATATTTGAGTATTTAAAGAGATTTTATTATTCTTTTTCTCTTAAATGAAAGCTAAGGTTTTATTCTGGTATCACAGGACTCCAGGAAGGGAACAGAAAAAAAGAAAGAAGAAAAAGGATTGCAAAAATTGTGATAAAATCAGAAGCATTTTTACTCACTGCAGAGCCACAATAGCTGAAACTGAAGAACTGAAGTGGGTAGAGTTATGCTGTCATTTGATGCAGAACGCAGGTAAAATATGTCCCTGTTCTCATCAGGGCAGAGGCAGAGACATCAGTCCATATACATTGGGAATATCTAACAGTAGTAACTCTGAACTAAAACACATCCATCCATCCATCCATCCATCCATCCGTCCATCCGTCCGTCTGTCTGTCTGTCTATCTATCTATCTATTCACTTTCCTAAAACATAAGAATCCATTTGGCAGAACCACGCCATCTAAAACAGTGCATGCAAATGTACCCTGAAATCTCCACAGTTCAAGAGTGTTTCCATGTTTCTTGTACAATACTATTTCTGTTAAAGAGAAAATTAAGTTTCGGGGTTTTCTACAGTGATAATTTTCACAGCTTTTAATCCGCACAAACACAACATTTATGTAACAGGTACAGAACTATATAAGTACCCTCCGAAATGATGCATACTCAGAATTGCGTAGCTTAGTATTTCAATAAAAAACAGTATGTTCACCCAGAGAGAGGTGGTCTTGGATATTTTTCGTTGGGTGAGAAGGAAAATACCATTCTAAAGCAAAACAGCCTGCACATGTTGATAGTTCTTTGCATGTGGAAGAGCTTCTTTCAGAAATTGATTGTTTTCTAGTCTGTAAATATTTTGTTGAAGCTGCAGAAGCTTCTTCAAGCATATAGCAAACGAAGTTCAGACAAAGGAAGAAAAGCCACCAGAACTCTAATAAAGAAACCTCAATAAGAAAGAGTATCAGGAGTCAGGTTTTGCGTATCTAGAATTTGTAGAATATTTACCTGTAAAAAACCATTTTCCCTCATTGCATTTTTCAGTCTGACTATGCATCATAATC
The DNA here is from genome assembly GCA_004320125.1 of Scolopax mira. Lineage (NCBI taxonomy): Eukaryota > Metazoa > Chordata > Aves > Charadriiformes > Scolopacidae > Scolopax > Scolopax mira. Next base: position 110,937 of record BJBW01005713.1, read on the forward strand.
CTACAGTTTTCTTGATGCCTAAAGCGGTACACACTCTTTACTTCTGCATGGGAAACATTTTCATCCAGAGCTGTAAACCACTCCACTAGAAGTGTCCAGTGGGATTTGTAAGAGAGGAACTTCTGGGCTGTGAGACAGTCATCTTACGCAATTTTTTAGTTGTACGAATACATAAATTTTATTTTATATTGGTAATAATGGAGTTAAGTGCCTTTTTCAGCTGAGCTTATGTCATAGCAGAAGGGTTCAAAGATGAACTTCTGAAGGTGACTTTTTAACAGCAGATTTGGTCTACAAGGCATTTCCACAAAGGATTCATCAGGGTTATATTATAACTTGGACAATGTTATCAATATTTCTATGGAAAAAATAGATACATATATATTTTTAAGTGAAAGAAGTGTGTTGAATGTGAATTTCAAATTGAAAAAGAATGGTAATAAGTAGCTTTTGCTTTTAGGTCTGATTCAGAAATTGTTAATATATTTCCAAATACTTCTGTGCTCAGTAAGCTGGGGGAGGATTATGCAAAGATAACTTATCCAATTGAGTTTTACTTCCTCAGGAAGAGAAAAATATGCAGAACATACCAGTAGTGAAAAAATCTATAAAGGTAATTTAAATTTTTTCAACAATAACCTATATCAACTTATTCTGGGTGATCTATAAAGTTTGTTTCAGGTTTTGTAAACCCCACAAATGCCAGAAAAAAAGCGTATTTTTGTTCTCCATTTTTCTAGCTTCCTTGTCAAAAACCTTTTGATTATGAGAGTTACCAGAAGCAATAGTATTATAGAATTTCAATTTATAGTAAAGAATTAGTTTTTTGTAATTATTGTGTTTTATTAATTCAGCCAGAAGTTAGAGTTAGTAACTCTAAGACTGCTTTTTAGAAGAATAAATCATTTTACTTAGTTTTTAAATAACGCAGATAAGAATCAGTAATAAATTACATCTGACATCAGTAAGACTTTAGAAAGCGTGTTGCTAAGGTTAGGTAATTATTTATAGAGAAATAGGAGTTCAGAGGAGAATGTAGATTGATCTCCCGAGAGGATGTTGGGTCACTCTGACTGGTTAGTTGACATATATTCCTCTGACTGACTTCTCATAGTGTTTGAAACAAGTCTGTTAGAGGAAAATGTGATCTCTCCATGTGGACCTTATTGCCATGCTTGACAACATTTAATGTGTTTGTCCTCACATCGGCCTTGTGGGTAATGTTAACTCCAGTAAGACACTAAGGAGCTCACCTGAGATAACCCAGGAAAAGTGTTACACTTGGCTGTTCTTTTCTAGCTTTTTCTGCCCTGTGCCAGGTTCTTCTTGATTCCCCAGGATAAAGCTGAGTAGATAGAAAAGGCTATTCAGGGTGCACTGGAAAAGTCAGAGGCATTCCCTGATGACCTGCTTTATTACTCTTTCTTTTAGGAGAGAGCCAGTTATGCCCTTTGTACAAACAGTATGTTTGGACTTGGCTTGGGAAGAATTTGAGTTGCCCCTTCAAACACACAGCACAGATTGCAAGGTGAGCATCTGAGACTGCAGACAGCTGTGTGCACACAGTGATTTTGATGCAGGCAAATGTTTGAATGCTTTTACACATTGGCATTCTGTTGGAAATCAGATTCCAAGTATGAGTGTCCTGAAAAACTGCTGTTGTGCAACAGATTCATTATCCTCCAGGACTAGCAGATCTTTAGGGCTTGATGGTTACAGGTTTCCTGGACTTACAGCTGGTGTAGTGTATCCATTAGGAAAAATACTATTTTTTAAGCTGATGCTTCTTACAGACTTGTGTTTTCTAGGCTTTATATAAATACTGTCCAACTTTACTGTGAAAGTGGTGTGCTCAATCCTACATTTGAACTGTGCTGCAATATTCAAACTGGAAATAAGATTTCAATTGCAGTTTCTTACTGGGAGACACTGCTTTTTAACATGCTTGAAAGTCTCATAAAACTATGTAAAGCTTCTCACAAAGTTTCTAAAACAAAGCTTATCAATTCAAATTCCTTTAAGGCTTTTTTCTTCTCTTGATAATACACCCTTGAGAATGATGGTACCTCACTATTACAATGCATCAAGCCAGGGGCAGTGCAGGTGTTAATTACATTTTTTAAAGTAATCATTAAATAGTTTGTACTTCACACAGAGACCATGAACTCCATGCAGTAAGTTAATGGAACTTAATAGTAGGAAAATACGAGAATAAATCTGAATTGCAGAAGTCACTGCCAGAAATCTGTGACTAGAGTGGTTGGAAAATACATGATTGTATTTTCACGTGCCTTTCTTAGTCATTGTTACACTTAATCTTGGTAAGTGGGGTTGGACTAGATGCCCTTAAAAGGTCCCTTCCAACCCAAACCATTCTATGATTCTGTATGGGTATGGACAAACCTCTTATATTTTCTAGTACATCCCAGATTATCAGTGCCATATAATTCATTGTTATTGCTAAAGCTTCTCGAACCAATTCTCATGACAGTGGCAGTGCACTACTTTTTCCAGCTGTTGTGTGCTGCAGAAGCTGCTCTGCCCATTGAAACTCCATGAATCACATTTTTCCTTCCTAGTACAAAAAGAAATTGCTCGTGCGTTTATTACTTTTTTGGCAGCTTCCCCTTTAGGCTACATACTCATTTTTTAAGACCTTTGCACTCTTCAGCAGATCTTCAAAGCATGCTCTGTGGTGTCTCAGGTAGAACCAGTACAGGTGTTAATTACTGAAGAAACAGAGATCCTTGCAAGGAAAGCCCATCTCTAGATGGGTTTGTAACAAGGAATATCATACGGTCCATACAACAATTAATTTAATCTCTCTAACAGACTGAGTGATGGCCTCATTTCACACTCTTTTTTGCAAAAAATGAATCTCTTTTTACATACTTTTTCGTAGTGTTGAGTTGATGTCAGAAGAAAGGTGGATATTACTGTCTACATTTTCTAAAGCACGTACTGCATAACATTGTGTAACACACAAAAACCACACTCGGAGCTTTTCAAAAGAGGAACTTTTCCAAAGAGACAGGATCTTGTAGTAGCAACCTGAAGTTAACTGAAGCCGGAAACATCACCATTTCCAACTCTTTGTCTGTATGCTAACTATGCAGCTTATCTGATTCATAGTATGACTGTCCACATTTAGTTCTAAACAGGCATCCTCTGTAGTTCAAAAATTTAACTTCTGGGCTTTTAAAAAGGAAGCAAAGTATAAAAGGGAGATATCTCACAAAAGGACTGGATTTCTCTGGGAGCTGAGCAAACATTTTTCCGGAAGATTCCTACTGAGAACGGCAGTGCTATCAAGTAGCACTTTTATGTCTCTTATTCAGATAATGCCTTTGTGCAGTGTTTGCTACTTTTTCACTCTTACAGCAGTAGTCAGAGAATAATGTTCATAAACTGCATGTTTGTTTCTTGCTCTCTTGGTGCTACCTAACTGCAATAGCTTTTGCCATTGTTTGTGTGTGTGCGTATGAATATTATCTGAATGAAGAAGTACAGGCATCAGTTGTGTTTTTTATTGGAAAAGATAAGAACTGTGAGTACCATTTCCTTGATGCTAAGTTTATATAGATTTTTGTCTTTACCACTCTTCTTCCTACATAGACCTAGACGGAAAATGCTGTCCGTAGAATACAATCAGATCATGAACTACAGGCACAAAAAAATGGCTTGTTGGAAACATGCATTAAGCTCTTCACAGTGTCTCTGAGGGAGCAATTTTTGCTGTCAGTAGGCAGTGAGCACAAAGCAGGCAAGAACATGCTTGGGATCATACTAAAAGGTAGCATTTGATTCACTATCCTATTAGGAATGGTCGAATCTCACACAAAGTCCATGGACTTCTGGCATGGATGAACTGGGACTTGAGTGGTTTGTATCTGTATCTGGAATGCAGTGTAGACATATCCAAAAGAAGGCACACTTACATAAAACCAAAGAAATGAGGAATATGCAAATCAGGCTTAATGCAAAACAAGAAACCTTTTTCCAATGCAAAATTAACTTTTTGTATGATAATGACAAGTCATTAGTTTCCTTTCACAGATAACAGTAATCTGCCCTGGAGCACAACTCTACAGGAAAGAAAACCTCCTCTTTATAGGTTCTGCCTCATTATCCCTAGGCAGCTTCACTGCTGACATCGACATACTGACTTCCCAGCACACTGGATTCAGTGAGAGGAGGGAGGGTAGATGGCTGGTGGCAGCTATTTTATTCTGAGGAAGAAGGTGATCTCTGCTCTCTGCTGGAAAATAAATTTACTTTTATCACAGTTTATCTTTCACTAAACATATTTTTAAATAACAGTCTCTGTTTTTCATATCCATAAGCTCTGTTAAGCTAACAAGAAGAAAAATGCACATATCTGCAACAAATCAGTGGTGGCTTAAATTCACATATAACAGAAATCACTGTCGCATATTAAGAGAAGGCTTTTCCCTTTAAAGAGAACCAAGAGTAACATCCATCTTAAAATCATACAGAATCTGCCCTTCTCTGAGTTCTCACCAATTCTTTGATCATTAGTATTTGCCATTAGAAAATCATACGACAAGTATTTGTCATTAGAAAATCATAAATTAGAAACCTGGATTTGTTTTGACTTCTTTGCACTTTACACTGCCCTGTAGGTACGCTCTCTGGCTGGGCGAGGGCATGTCTGAACCTCGTCTGCCTAACGAGCTGGAGGAATAACCTACTCCTGGCACGCCATCTAGTTTCCTATGTATTTATGACTAGAAATCTTAGGGTAGAGCCAGCCCTCTTGGGGGAGCTTGATCTCCCGCTGATACTCAGTGTAAATTGTGAATCTCCCAGGTTCTCGCTTGGAACAACAGAGGTGCAGAGCCCTGCAGCAAAGGTCCCTGCAGCAAAGGTCCCTGCAGCAAAGGTCCCTGCAGACAGGCTGTGTTTGGACACCAGACGCCAGCAGGTTGGGAGCTGAGGCCCTCGGAGGTGGTCCATGCTAAGTAGGCTCTCTGAACCCACTTTTGAATGGTGGTCCCCATGTTTCTGTTTGGCTTTGAGACCACAGAGAAACTCCTGGGACTACAATGTCTGGTGCTATTTTAAATGTTGCTAAGAATCTGACAGCCTTTCTCTACTACCATAGATTGCTTTCTTGTTGTTTTCTGTGTGTAGTCTCCAAAATTCCTCCTGTGGTTTGTTACTGCATTGGATGCTCACACATTTAGTCCCTTTATCCTTTCATTTTAAAGCCATCTTCCTTCAAAAAGAGATGTTCAGCCTATGCTTGTTTTCCTTTTTCTGAGCTTACTATTTCTTTTTATAGGTAGGACATGTCTGAAAGTGAATATTCCAGTTCTTTTTCTATATAGAGTGTGATATGGTTGCACTCCATATAGTGCAATAATGTTTTGGTGTAAGAAGCTCAGAATGCAACAGGAATTTATAGTGCATTATATAGAGCACTGAATACTTATACGAAGCATTCACTCATTGTTGAGACAAGCTAGTTTTGAACTGCTGACCTGTAAGATAAAAGGAAAGGTGATAGTTCCCTAGAGTCACCTAAACAACTGTGTAGTTTTAAATGTAAAAAATTTTCATCGGTCCTTGCTAGAAAATACTGCATGTTTGGTTATTTTGGAAGATCTTGGTTTTTAGAGTGGAGGTGACAGGAGTGAGGTAAGACTGGTTGTGGCAAATCATACAGTTAGTGAAATGTTGTAATCATAACATCAGTGTTCCTACTAACTGAATTTTACTGACAGTATTGAACCACTGAAGTGTCAGTTTTCTCTGACTTGTGTTACGTTGTTCTGCTGTTGCATAAAAAAATTAAAGCTGTGATACAGTGTAAAAGACATATTTAAAATGAGCACATAATTGTACGGGTGGTTTAAAGGAGGTGTGGAGAGTTTGTGGTCAAAACAGAGGGCGAAAGGCTAGAGCTGTGTGTTTTTATAGACATCCTTTATTCCTAGACTTGAATGCCAATAATTACTTCCACATTATAAGTATTTATGAGTAATTACTCATAAAGAAACAGAACTGGCACTTAAGTTTACAGAGAATTTCAAAGAAGCATCAGAAATACTATGGTTATGAAGAACTAGTACAACCATAAAGAAACAAAATAAACTTGGTTAAACAGAATGTTTTCAGCAGAAGTTGGAAAAGGAGAAAGATTTTCAACTATTACCAAACAGTTTATTAGATCCTTGCTTTTTCCTCAGTCAAGAGGAAAAACCTTCTAAGTGTGAAGGTTTGCATCTAAGGATGTCTCATTTCCTCTTGATAGCAAACTGCAAGATGATGAATAGTGCTCATATGACTAGATCAAGAAGTGTAAATATTTTAACATGGTCTGTGTGATTTTTTACTGTTATTTCTGATAATGCTTAAATCAACGCAACTTTTCAAGCCATTACTCGCCTCTCTCATGCCCATTATAATAGTAGTTTGGATGGTGACAGCGTTGGGTCGGCTTCAGACACTTAGAAATCTGAGAGGATACGAAATACTGAATGTTGGTGGGTTTTTTATTGCAATCAACAGAAAATGAGGAGATGGCCTTAGAAACAATGCCTTGATCTTCTTTGTGAACATTAAAGTGCATTATTTCAAACACTTGAATGCCACAATTATTCCTGGCGTATCTGCTTAAATGTTACTGAGGACATACCTGTAATCTGGTAATTACCTAAAGCAAAGCCTTAGTTATCTAACCGTAGTTGATTACAGAGTGCTAGTGCTGGTGATAAATACATTGTGAAAAATGTCATCACAGGAGCTTTTGAGACATTTACTTTCTTTCATAGAGGGGGAAAAAATGCGAAAATGTGGTTCAGGTCCTTAAAGATTGTTTGGCACAGCACCTTAAATATCTTTAATTGCTAGATGCTTCATGTTGTAAGCAGCATCCAGCAAAACCAGTGGGAAAGCCAGGGCAACGACTTTTTGGAAAAAACTGGTGGTTGCGTGCTACTATTTCTTTGCATGTCTTTCCTTATGTGTAAAGTCAGCACCTACTTATTTCTGTTTCTTTCCTTTGCTGTACCTACCCAGACCTCCAGGAATTCAGTGTTTTCTGCATTTCCCTTCATGGTGAGAAAAGGTGGGACTCAAGAACGTTATTCCTCAGAGTAAGACGCATGTCCTTTTTTTCCCTATTTTTGTTTGCGCTAAATTCTCTCTCTGTAATCCAAATGTTGTTCTAGATTTTGTCTCAATTGTTTATTTTGTTGGAGCAAGGAATTCATGAACTTCTGCACATGAAAATCTGCTCACCTATCATTATGCTCAATTTAGAACAGCCTATTCAGTACTACAGTCAGCAGTTTGCCTATGTTTTTGTGCTTGTAGCCTGTCATCATTTGTATTTTCTCAGGGCTCACGCTTCTCCCTGTCAACAAGGGAGTGTCTTTTCTCTTTCCTGTCCCTCAGGCTTGTCCTGACTCTCTTCAGAGCTTTGTCCTTTTAACAGACTCTCTTCTGTCCTAGATCCAAGAATGGATACAATGCTTTTATTTTTGTACCTATTTGGCATTGTTTGAGATTTTTTTCGTTGTTTCAGTAGCTATGCTTGTACAGACACTTCAAAATATATTGATTTTCTTAAGGAAGAAGGTAAAGTAAATCTGCCTTTGTCTCTCTAATACAGTACTTAAAGTACCTAACTAGATATTGCAACCTCATTCTCAAGGCAAGAGTTATTGATACCAACATCCCAACTAAATTGCCCTTTCTACATTTATACTTAGAACAGATGTAGAGACCTGTCTGTCCTATGGATTGAGCCTGACCTAAATTGGTTGATGAATAACTGTAAAATGACATCCTCTAAACATCCAGAGTGGGATAAAATCCCCATCTCAAGGTGGCCCTAAGATGGTACTTGGTTTTTCACCATGGCAGGCTCCAGCCCCATCCCTCATTCTCAACCCCCCCAGCAATAGCTTTTATATTTGTCTCATTGTAATTAAAGATTAATTGGGCCAAAGAGACAGACTGAAAAGTAGCATGAATCTGTGGCCATGCGGTCAGAGCACTCACTGGGGAGTGACTTGAAATACTGTAAATCCCATTTATGTACTGTTCTTGAAAGAGTGTTGGGAATCCAATTTTTAATTTCATTTTTTATTTCAGATTTTCCTTTCAGGGTGAAAGCCATATCCAGAAGGTCGATCAAGTCATGTCTTTATCCTGCAGTGAAGACATTTTTCAGCCCTGTGGTGGGAGGCAGAAGCAGCCCTGGCAGCAGGGGACGGTGCCAAGCCCCAGCCCCGAGGTGCTTGTGGCACTCCCAGTAACTCCAGCACCTAAGGGTACAAATTTGAAAATGAGCATTTCCCCACAGGTCAGAAGGCAGAAGACAAATGCAGTATTAAGCTGCAGAGCAGTGCCCTCCTCTTCCCTCCCCACATGAGGCCCATCATGTCCCACCTGGTACATGTGTCTGCCAGGCCTGGGGGGGCACCATCAGGCCCTGCCTGGTGCCCCGGGCCCCCCAGCCTGCCTGTGCCCCCGTTTCCACCCAGACTGGGCCACCAGTCCCTGTCTGGGCTGTGTTTCCCAGGTGCCGGTCTCAGGCCTGGCCCACAGGGTGGAGGTTAGGCCGCTATTGTGCCTTGTCCACAGCCCAGCTCCTCGTGCTCCTCGGGGCGCTGCCTGGAGGGCGATGACTGCTGTGGCCAGATGTCTGTCTCTTTCAGATAGGTCTTTATTTCTCATTTTGAGGAGATGGCCATCTGGGATGGAGGGGAATTTTTGTACCAGAGCCCATGGGGACGCAGAGGTACAAGAGGTGCCACCACGACAGGCAGCATGAGCAGGTGACAGTGCTGATGGTGTTCTAGGCCCCACTCCAATCATTACATGAACGTTTCATGTAATGACAGTTTAATTAATAACAGACCTTGGAGCAAAGACCAGGGAAAGGCCCTTGTGAAGTTAAATCCCTGTCATGTTACTGCAAGCCCTTGAAACCTGGTTACTGAACGGCGACTCTGGGCAGCAGTGGAGCAGCCTCGCCGACGAGGTGAGATAGGCTGCTGAGGACATTCCCCGGGGCAAAGGGACTTGGAACAGTGGCCCTTTCTCCTGCTTAACAGGAGTGTCCAACCTGCTGATCTGGGGTCTGGCTGTCTTCAGGCAGGGAGCTAGTTCTTAGCAGTGCTAAAAAAACTGCCCCACAGCAGAGAGGCAGACGCAGGGAAGCAATATAGTTCAGTATGTTTGGAGAAGCAGAGCACCTCAGCCCTGTCAAAACAAATGTGTGATGTACAGAACTAGCCCTTTTGAGGGATGCCTGTCAAAGGCACAGCCCATGGCATCTTGTGGCATTTGGGTGTCTCCAAGGTAAGGTGCCAGGCTGAATATCTAATTCTTCTCTAAATGCCTACATGAAGGACTTCTCTCTTCCCTGGATCTAACCCAGGCTCATATTAGCTGTCGTTTGATTATTATATACCTCCTAAGGGTTACATTTTCTCTAAAGGACTCATATAATAATCTATTCAAAACAGTAATCTTTTATTGCCTCAAGACAGGCAAACTCTTTTGTTAGTGTCATTGTGAATCTCCTCGAAACTGAAGCAGTTTTACATAGTTCAGTCTTTAATGCCCTCTTTTTTTCTCATTCAGAAAAGTCTAGATTTGATAACAGTCCAGGATTTTAGTATTTCCTTTTATCTAAAGAAAAAAAGTCCAAGGAGAAATATGGTAGGTTTTATTCCTTTAATTATGATTTTTGTTTTCTAAAGTAGAGCAATGAATTCTTGCTAACAACATATAACTGAATGAAGTAAAATCATCCTACCTTTCATTTTAGTGGTTTAGCAATTCTTGAAGTAAAAATACGTCTTTATGTACAATTTTGCTCACACCCTAGTTTTAAGCCTCAGTAAGAACTGGTCATGTTGTACAATAGTCAGCATTTTGCCTATTTTGCCCAATTTATGCATGCATTTTCTCATCAGTTTATGCCTCTTTAGGGCTTGGCAATGAGTTTTTTAAATAGTCTCTTCTAGTTGCAGTGTTCCATTCAAAAATTACTTTTCCTTCATGAGGCTCCTTGGTAAAAGACAGAAGGTATAATGGCAGAAGTATTATAAACTAAAGCAGATGGCATTTTAGTTTCAGAGAATATAATGAAGCTTTTAATTGTCCCAAAACCCAGTGTATTTCTTGCATTATGTTGAAAATCAACCAGAATTTTCTAGGAGGAAGGATTATATATTGTAATATAATTAATTTCATTAGTATGTATATATAAGCTAATTTAAGACAGTGTCACTAAAATAACGTACAAATCAATAGAATCATTCCAATCTGGGAAAACTAGGAGAGGTCAATAAATTATTCAATATAAGGACTTTGGTTGGCTAATAATTTTGAAGATATCTAGCCCTTTCCACAACCATGTTTAAAATTCTCTTGTAACTCAGCGACAGTAAGCAATTCCAAGCACAGCAACAAGAAGATACAGAGGAGAGTTGAACAGACTCATCTGTATCTCCCCAATCACTTCTTTTCGGAAATGTCAATAACATGATTAAATTTTACACCAATACATCATGGTCATTTGAGGATAGATTTCTCCACCATCGAAGGCGAAATAAGCTTTCCCGTGGCAAAAATTTAAATGCCTTTTCAGATCAAAGGTAATTTGAGTGGGTTTTTTAATGATCTCTAGCATAGTGTCAAGACTCTGCTATATCACCAGAGCAAACTGCTTATAGTTCATTTTGGAGAAGGAATAAAGTATATGTGACTGTGGCAGAGTAAATAACGCTCGTAAACGTAATTACTTACCATAATGAGTTGTATTTTTAGGGATGAACAGAATGGTATTAGATCTGAGATTTCAATTTCTGGAACAGGCATCAGAGCATATTAATATAACTACAGCGGCTAAATTAGTGTGTTCAAAGCAAAACAGTAAACAAGCAAGATTGCTTTTTTTAAAATTTTGTGCGCTTACTAGTCTCTGAACTGTCATATCCCTTGCAGCCTTTCCTCTCCCATTTTTTTTCTGTTAACACATTCTTGGATTACAACTCTTTGACATGATATAGATTTAAAACCTGATCATTTTTTATTAATTCCTTACCATTGCATTACTAAATTGTATGCAACATATACCTGTCAGCCTTATATAAAATACAGAAACAGTTGCCAGGGATAAATCTTGCATGTGCTTCAAAATTGGATGAAGTGTTTCTATTGGATGTTAGGCTGCTCTACAGCATTATTAAGCAGAACATTTGTTACAACCCAGTACAGCACAGTCTGTATATCCAGATGGCTGTTTATTAACCACAAGATGATAGTTTAACACAAAACCCTCCTACCTGGTTTTGATTAAACTACAAGTTGTCTTGTTTCTTCAAATACCCATGAGTGATATTTCTCTTCCTCAAAACAGAAAATAACACTATGTAGTAATGGTCTAATTCAGAAAATCTCTCATCTGTATGAGAAAGTAACCTAGTATTTTGTGAGGGGGGCTGTTCTCACAGGTGCTCAGTTACATTGAGATATTTAATCATATTATTTTTTTAAAGTTAATATACTTTACCAACGAAACGCTATCAAATCAGTTCTAAGATTAAACCAGAACATCAAGGTTAAACTATGACACCAACAAAAGAGAGTTGGACTCCATCTGGTCCTCTATGCAGTGTCTGTAGGAGACTCTGCATCCTTAACCTCAAAGCACTGACTTTGATTGTAGTCAAAAAGCGTATTTGTAGCTTCTTTTATGCAACTATTCCTCAAATGGATTTTCCACCAGCCTGGAAATTGTGCAATCACATTGTTCATGCCTTTGTTTTACTGCATATTTCAGCTTCGGGCCTTTTGAAGAAAATATGTCATTGCTTTTTTTTTGCCCCCCTTCCCAATACTGCAAGGAAATCTCTTTGCACAATGGAGTTTATGTCTTCTGTGCAACTGCTGGCAGAGCTTGTAGCCTGGCAGACAACAGGAAGAGAACAGTGAAGAGTGTGAGGAACTGAAGGCAGTCACAGGCAGAAACAACCAGGTAGTCTGGGGACACATCCAGCCCACAGCAGAGGAGGAAGCTCTGGTTACCTCACGATACTTGTAACTAGTCAGTGAAAAAGGGTTTCTGAACATGTATATGCATGCACTTTGGTAGGACAGACCGCTTGCCTCCAAATATTGAGAGAGCAGATGAGGCCATGTGCAGGTGCCTCATCTCCTCAAATAGCTGTCCCCCAGCTCTGAGTGTTCTAATAATTTTTGCCATGTGTATTACCTGTAGCAATGATCAGCACACTGATGAGATATCAAGGGGAATGTTTCTTGGAAGAAATGATCTAGAACTCAGATTCTGCTCTAAAAGCATGGTTGTTTATGAAAAAAAAAAAAAAAAAAGATGGGAGGTAACTTTTAAATAAAAACTAAACTGTCCACTTTTTTTTGTCCACCTACCATATTTCCTTTCATGTTCACCTGTTGTGTTTAACTGTCCCCCATTTCCTGAATTCCTTAACCCCGACACCTCACAGAATACCCTAAAGAAAGTAAAATTGCACCAATCAACTTGATGATCAGGCCTAAACCCCAAAGAATCTGTACAGCAGAAAGGCAATTTTTAGCTTTCAAAAATATTGAATATACAAGACCTCAGATGTCTAACTGTATAGTTCTGACTATATTCAGTTGTAGGACTGTGGTACACACAGTTCCTTTCTCACTCAGATGTCTATTATTTGCTATGATCTCAGAGACAATTAGATATAAAGGTGGAATTGAGCAAATCCAATAACTTCAAATCCTTTTTGCATTTTGCAGTATGAAATTATGAAGGACAAACTTACTCTTTTTCTCCCAGTTATTTCTAATATATCAGAAACCAAACACACAGAATTCTTAAAGAAAGCTGCAAAAGGCCACATAAAATGCTGTATTCTTTGAACTCACTGGGAAAAATTTGCCTCCAATACACTGTTTTTAGCAGTACAAAATATTTCGGGGTAGACTGGGTAAATTGACTAAAAAATAAACCTGAATACTGCAATGGACAAAGAATGAATACAAGTATATAGGTCTTCACACTCATTTCTTCCTGAAGAATTAGAAACGCTACATTACTTTCTTAAAATGTAATATGGCCATAGGACAATACAAAATTTTAGAATGTAAAAGAATTTAATGGGCCATATGCTAATAAAGGAAATTAGTTTCTGAGCTTGTGATCAAATGCTTGTATGGAGAGTAACTATGCCTTTTTTTTTTGTGCACTATTTTTCCTGAACTATATTCCTCACACAATATTTTTTCTGAACTATATTCCTCACACAAGTGGTGTTTAAAATAACTTATGGTATAGTGTCACCACTCTTCCCTTGGTAGGAGGGCAGAAGTGAGGGATGGTCTTAACAAGGATTGCTTCTACGGATGATGCAGTGGGGAAGCTCACCTCATCAAAAATGCTGCTGTCTATTTAGGTAGAATGATGACAGTAGTTACTCCAGGCTGTGAGGAGGCAGTTGCTTGACTCATCGCTCTGTGACCTCATAAACTGGGACCCACAAATCTGCTCCTAGACTATCTGGAAAATGGTTTTGAGACTGCAGTTTACATTATCCCAATGAACATTCCTTCCTGGTTAGTTTGTGTCCTAACCCACATGGCAGCCTCCCTCTCGGATCTCCAGATCCGACCTTTCCTTGTCACCTCTGTAGTAAAGAAGATAATTGCATCATTTTATTTGGACTTCTGTTTTCTAGAACTCCACTTATGATGGGTTATTGTGCCCTTCTCACATCAAGTGTTTCATGCAGTACAGCTCAACTGGCATTTTAAGTACCCCTGATGTGAAGTCAGAGGGTTACATTTTAGACTGTAAGATTTATATTCTTGCTCATGCAAGGGGTAAGCAGACTACTCGACTGTAATCAGGGTATGTGAGATCGGATTTGAACTTGGGAAACTTCTCAGAGTAGCTGCAACCTGTCAGTGGGGTTTGTTTGTGGGGTCCTGTCCCCTCTCTTGAATCATCGTGCCACTTAACATTTTGAAATCAGCCACGTCAAGAGCTGATCTTGTTGAAAATTGCTTTTTATGTATACCTGATTTTTGGTTTCACTCCCTACAACAGCTCACTGTGGGTTTGCACAAGCTCCAATGCTGGTCTAGCAAAGGGGCTTAAAAACACAGCCAAAGGTATAAGATAAGAGGACTGTGGAAACTTGAACTTAATCTGTGAAATTTCATCACTGTTTTGGGGGAGGAAAAGAGAAGGATAATGAAGAAATTACCTTGTACAGGTTGTAGTGTTTGTAATGCTGTTTACAGTTACACATAAACTCATATTCAAAGTCTAGTCTGGATTGTTTTTTTCCTTTTATCTCTTTATCCTCTTCTCTATTTGTTTCCCTGCTTGTGTATGCTTAAAAATCTTTTATATTACAGCCATTTTAATCATCTTTAGACCATTTGAGAAACATGGCAATAGAGAACACTTATGACAATGTCAATCAAATACTTTTCCGAGAGTTAAGGATTTCCAAACTCCAGATGTACTCAAACTATGTCTCATTTTCCTGGACATTTCTCTTACTTGGTCTTTCTTCCTTCACAGGAGAATGATAGAGTGATAAATGAACAACTGCTTTTTTTATCAGGTAAAAAAAATGCCTTCTAAGGGAGATCTTGAATTATTTATTCTGGTTAATTGTATGGATAGATTTTTTTTTTTTCCCAGCAGAAAATAATCTTCTCCTTCATTAAGTAATGATGTGGCTTGTGCATTCACTCCAGAAATGGGAAAGCTGAACTGAGTTCTTTCCTCTTTGGGAGACAGATATTGTGCTTCTAAACAGAGTGCCATAAATACCCAGCGCTCATACCAGTGCTCTTGCTCTGCACTTGTAAAGCTGTTTCTCTTTGTCTAAACCAAAAGTACATTGAGCAAGGGCCTGGAATCCTCATGAGTGACTGTTCAAACAGCAAAGCTGAAGGTTCACTACTCTGTTCCAACCGAGGCAGGAACAAAACCAAGCCTGGCTTCTGCCAAGTATTCTAGCTAGGAGCTGGGGGAATTTTCTAGAGTGGGATGCTCATGTTGAAGCTGTTTGACCTTCTATAATAGGTCAATGTTATAGATGTTGAGATGCCAAGATGTGAGACATCAACATGAGGCCTCCTCAGGCCTTGCAAGCTACGGAATAAGAGGATGTTTTTTCATAGTGTAGTTTTAGGACTTCTTGTTTCTCCTCAAATGAGAGTCCCAAAATTAAGCTCTTTGTTTCAGGCTGAAAATATCAATTTTATGTTAAATGGACCAGAACTTCTCTATTTGCTATTTCAAACACAAAAAGAGATGACAAAAATAACTTTAGCTTGATGCAAACCAAATATGATTTTCCTTTTTCTTTGATTCAACAGCAGAAGTTCCAGTTGAAAGAACCTTAGAATACTGAAGACCTTTGCTGTGCCATTGTTATGAACATATTTATTCATATTTAAACTTCTCAATTATTTAAACACTTTTATGTGAACAGCTACCAAGTACTATATTAATTGAAAAGTGCTTAATATTTTTAATCATTTATAATACTTTATGATATGCATTGCATTTATGTTACATAATATTTTGTCTTTCTTGACTATGTAAAAAGACAAAAATAATTTTCTGTCTCAAATGTAAATACTGACACTGATACCAGAATTACCATGGCTGCATATTGACATCATTGATAAAAAAATCCCGCTGAATATTTTTTAAAATAAGCAAATACAAGGGGTGGAACTATATCCAAAATGTAGGGGGTTGTAAATGTCCCCATGAATAATTTTACTATTTACCCAGCTTTACTCTTGTGACTGAGTTTACTGAAATGCATAAATCAGTGCTGAGTATTTTAGGAGTCTATCCAGCTGTATTTCTCTTTTAGCATTCTCTTGTCAGTATGAAATATTGTGCCCAGAGCTATATCTGTGTAGTTTACGGAATTTAGATAATTATGTAGGAAGATGAAAAATTAATTTAATAACAAAATAAAAATAGGGTTTATAGTATAGAACTGTCTGTAGCTGCACAAAAAACCCTCACCAAGATATGAGAACTAAGATAAATCTCTTTATGCAACATTTTATCACTGTTTTGCACAGGAAAACCTCATAGAGCATCTTAGTAAAACAAATAAATTAAAGACAATGGTGGACATATTAATAACTGTTTTTTACTGATTATTTTACAGGAAATTTCTTTTCTATTCTCTTGAAATATTTTGAAGGATTTATCTGTTAGCCTCATAGTTCTCACCATTTTGAAAGAAAAACAGGAAAGCATACAATGTAATATATATATTTATATATATATAATTATATAAAAATATAAAATAACTGAAATTTACATCTAGAAACTGGTAATAATGACCTCGTCTCAATTGTGGCTGTTTTTCTATACTATTCCTACAGAGCAAGGATCGTTGTGTAATTGAGTTAGTCTGTTTACACAAGAATCTACTTTATGTTGTGAATGTTAGAAGAAATTGGTCTCACAATATACAAACTTTAGTATAAACACACTGTAAGCCTTGTAAAACAATCTTATCAGTCACAAGACAGCTCATCTACATGTTACAATATATTTAATTAGTGTTTATGGGTGTTAGATGGGACAAAATAAATACAAAGTTCAACCAAAACAGATGGGGCTCCAACAGGATTTGTAAAATGGGTTACTTCACTGTTGGCAGCCTAAATCTCATTTCAGAGAAAAATTAAAGCAGAACTGAGGAAGAAGAGGAAAGAGAAAGAGGTCACACGGAAGAGCTGAAAAAGACATCTGATCCAGAAACTCTTTTTTTTCCACATTTTTCTTCATTAATTTTGTGGGTTTGAAGTAATACGGCATCCCTCTGGGCTAAGGCAGAGGACTTGCCTAGAGGAGTATATTTCTATTTTACTTTCAGAATATAACCTTGGTCATATTGCATGTTTTATGTATCAGAGAAGGAACTGAGACGCTAGATAGCGTTGTGAATGCTCAAACCCATACACAATATAGGTGTTGCTTCATTAATGGAGTAACAACCTCCGTCCTCACAAAGGCAGTTATGAATCTTTTCAACAATGACAGACAATTATTTTGGCATTCTTTTCAAGAATATATTGTATTTAAGGAGATTTGGTATTAATTTAAAGAATATTAGAAATATAGAAAAATAAATCACTGGAATAGGCAAAGCTTCACTAAGCTTACATAAAATGGCACTTTTTTGTATGCTGCACACAAGCGTATGGGTTTTAAAAGTCAAAGTATGGATGTGGCACAACTAAGACCGGTGTTAGGAAACTAATTAATAATTTCATTTTAATTCATAACTTGTCTTGTTGCATCAGTGGGACTACTTATACTGAAAGCTTAGGTGTGATTTGAAAAAGCAAATGTCTTCATTGTTAATACCCATTGACTTTTTTTTAATTAAGAAGAAAGAATACTTACATGATCTCCTTTAAAAAGAAAATCAAGTTAAGCATTTAAATATTTCTTTTCTTCCAAGTAAAAGCAATCTTTCCTTTTCTCATTATTTCTGAACGTTTTTATTAAATCCTCTACCTTTTTCCTCCCCTTTCTCCCTTCCCTTACCCTCTTCACATTGTAGATTAACCTCAAACAGATATTTCTGTTGCAAATATTGCACTTTCTTTTGCATTTGATTCATGTGTCCTTGAGGGGTGTCAGATTTTGTTTCATTGCCACTGCTTCTGCTTCACCCATTTCCTATCTTGTAGACAGCCAGCAGTCTCACCTCATCTGCAGCTGGTCATCTACTGAAAAGCTTTCTGAAGTTAGCACACAGTTTTAAAAGAAAGGACATCTAGTTGATACGTAGTAAGTATGATGTTGTACAAAGTGCAGCAAATACATGAAAGGGAGTAGATTTGTTTCTCCAAACACTTTGGTGGTTTTCACATATAACTCCACAGACTTTTTGCCTAAGTTTTTTTTTTAATTGTTGCAGTCTGTTTAGGCTATAGTAGAGACTGCAAATTTTTACTAGTTTTGATTGTGGTGCTATTTAGCTTAAAACTGACTCCTGCATTCTGGATACTTTTGACTCACGCTGTACTTACAATAACAGGGAAACTAGGGAATGGCTTGACTTGTAGTAATCATGAACACGGCTTGCAAACAAATTATCTGGATAGCTACCAAAATATATGGTCAATGGGATGAACACTGAGCACGTTTGGCTGTATTTCCTTGCAGCTGAAGAAATAAGCAGAGCCCACACAGTGTGCTCCCTTCTATGAGTTTAACATTATATACTATGTCTGAACTATTTGTAAAGAAAAACGGCTCTGGCTCCCACCAGGTTACACATCTGTCTTACCAGATGAGAAACAACCATAAAAGATGGTCCATAAGCAGATAAAAGGCCAAACCCCTTTTCCTGGCCATAGGGACACTGGACAGGAGACTCGGGAAAAGTGACCAAAGAAAACACCCATATGGAGTCTGAAAGTTAGACTGTTGTATGCAAGCTTGGGATGCTTTTGGTAAGAGTCAGATGAGACAGTTGCACAAGCTCATTAATTATTGTAAACGTCACTTTCAGTTCCTTCAGATTAAGGAGTGGCTTGGTTTAAGAAGACTGACTGAACATTGCATTAACCCCCCGTTCCAGTCTTCTGAAGGGAAGAAATGCAGGCACCCAAGTCTAATTACATCTGTGAGGTTAAACACAGCTGGTTGTGCAGCAATAGCTGAGCAAACACTAAATGAGTTTGGTTGGGTATAGGAAGCAGTGTAGTTGCAGCAGCTTGAAACTCCCTATGTGCTAATTCTCCCTCTTTTCAGCCTCTCATTTAGAGTTTGGTCACAGATAAAACAGTACCCCACAGCTTGCAGTATAAATGAGACGTAGTCTACTGATGGAATTAGTCCTCAATTCCTAAGGGCTAATCTTGTAAGGTTCTGCTTCCCACCCTATCAATTTCAGCTAAACTGAGAGTACTTGATAATTCCTTTTAATTTGGGCTTATGAATTCTTAGTTAAGATCAGGCACAGGTTGGCTGCAATGGAGCTTGTTATAGCAGGAAAGCATCAGTACCTGATAACAGATGGTGACATGGTGAATCATATTTACTGTTGCAGAAAATGGACTAAATGGAATATTTTTAGCAAGGTAAGTATTTTACAGTTTGAGCACTTTCTGGCATGACTATTTGCAATTAAGTAATTGCAATCTGGATATAGGCAACAGAGGAGTTTTGCTTTAAGGCGTTTTAACCATCTATTTACTCAGCAATTGATAAATTTGTCAGGTAGTAACTTCAGCTGTGGTAAACTACACCAGTAATACTATGGATGTCAGAAATGGTCTGCATACCCTGGAGCCACTCACTGAACGTTATCGTCTGGGACTAAATGTGTGTTGGGAGAAGCGGCGCTTACGTGCTGTCCACCGGCTGTAAATGCAGCTCTTCCATAAACACAGCTAAGACCTCTGGGTTCCCTGCACACTGAATGACAGCGATAAAGCTCTCAGGAAGGGGATCTAGAATACTTGTAAAGGGACCCCAGACCACGGCCAAGGAAGGACTGGAGCTGAAATTCTGCCTCTCGGTCTGATTGGGAGCCATTTGTTATCCTCTGGCAGGATGGTGTTCCATCAGCACTGATCTTAGGGTGTAACCCTGATAAGAAACAGTTGAGGAGACAAGAACTTAATGTCAGCCTATGAGTATAGGCTCTCAACTCACAGCTCTCAACTTCAACAGAAATACCCAAGCTACTGGGTGTCAGCATCAAGATGGAGGTCCCTTTACTTGCCTTACTGTGCATTGCCAGTGTGCAGCCACAAATGTCATAGAATCATAGAATCATTTAGGTTGGAAAAGACCCTTGGGATCATCAAGTCCAACCATCCACCCTACTCTACAAAGTTCTCCCCAACACCACATCTAAACGACTCTTAAACATGTCCAGGGATGGTGACTCAACCACTTCCCTGGGCAGCCTATTCCAATGCACGACCATTCTCTCTGTGAAAAATTCTTTCCTAATGTTCAGTCTAAACTGAACATTGGCTTGAAGCCATTCCCTCTCTTTCTGTCACTAATCACCTGCGAGATGAGACCAGCACCAATCTCTCTACAATGTCCTTGCAAGTAGTTGTAGAGAGTGATAAGGTCTCCCCTCAGCCTCCTCCTCCTCCAACTAAACAGTCCCAGCTCCTTCAACTGCTCTTCATACGATTTGTGAGGTATGGGGCTCCAGGCCCTTCATCAGCTTCATTGCCCTCCTCTGCACTCACTCCAGCACCTCGATGTCTGTCTTGTATTGAGATGCCCAGAACTGGACACAATACTCGAGGTGTGGCCTCACCAGTGCTGAGTACAGGGGGACAATTACCTCCCTACTTCTTCTGGTCACACTATTTCTAATACAAGCCAGGATGCCATTGGCTTTCTTGGCCACCTGGGCACACTGCCAGATCATATTCAGCCTCTTATCAATTAGAACCCCTAGGTCTTTTTCTGCCAGGCAGCTTTCCAGCCACACTTCCCCAGGCCTGTAGCAGTGCCTGGGTTTATTCTGGCCCAAGTGCAGGACCTGGCACTTGGCCTTGTTGAAGCTCATACCATTAATGTTGGCCCAATGATCCAATATATCTAAGTCTCCCTGTAGAGCTTTCCTATCCTCATGTCCACAATTCATGGAAATAATGGAGATGCTGGCAAGAGACAACTCACTTCAAGAGCTGGCAGGGAACACAGGGTTCCCATTCTGGATTTCTTCGTGACTGACATTGGAAAGTCATAGATAAAAGGTTCAGAAATACTCCTGCTTGCCTCTTCTGTAAAACTCCCATTTCCCATTCTGTTTTAGCCCTCTTCCTTGAGCTACCAAGATGCCAAGAGTGATGTGGAAAAGGGAAACTGAATGAATGGGATAGACAGAACTAAGAGTTGAAAGGAGGGAACAAGGAGATGTACTAGGGGAAAAAAATGTCTTGATGATATAAGTGTTGTTAAGGAAAGGAAAAGGGAGAAATGAGGGTAATGGGCAGAGGGTGAAAGATGAAATGACATGACGTTAGTGAAGGAGGCAAACCAAGAAAAAGTTAAAACCATAACTAAAAAGTGTAATGCCAAGAGTTACAATAAATTGTGGTATCATTTGGGACTCTAATTATATGATTTATTGAACATTGCTAGGAGCATTTATCATGCCAGCCACCATAGGCTGGCATGTGGGCCTCAGTGACATGTGGAAGCATGACTACTTAGACTTTGATGAAAAGTTAGAGATCACTGTCATAGCAATCCACAGACCTGTGTGTAGCACCTCTACATCATAGAATCATAGAATCATGTGGGGTTGGAAGGGACCTCTGGAGATCATCTAGTCCAACCCCTCCACCGGAGCAGTCTACCTAAAGCATGTGGCACAGGAACTTGTCCAAGAGGATTTTGAATGTCTCCAGACAAGTAGATTCCACCACCTCTCTGGACAGCCTGTTCAGCGCTCTACCACTCTCACAGGAAAGAAGTTCCTCCTCATGTTTAGGTGGAACTTCTTATACTCAAGTTTGTGCCCGCTTCCTTTTGTCCTGTCACTGGGCACCACTAGGAAAAGACCAGGCCCATCCTCCTGACACCCTCCCTTTAAGTATTTGTAAGCATTGATCTGATCCCCCCCTAAATCTTCTCTTCTCAGGACTAAAAAGACCCGAGTCCCTCAGTCTTTCCTCATAGGAGAGATGCTCCAGGCCCTTAATCATCTTTGTGGCCCTTTGCTGTACCCTCTGCAGCAGTTCCCTGTCCTTCTTGAACTGGGGAGCCCACAACTGGACACAATACTCCAGATAGGGCCTCACCGGGGCAAAGTAGACAGGCAGGATGACCTCCGTTGACCTGCTGGACATGCTCTTCTTGATGCACCCCAGGATGCCATTGGCCTTCTTGGCCACAAGGGCACATTGCTGGCTTATGGTCATCCTGTTGTCCACGAGAACTCCCAGGTCTTTCTCCTCAGAGCTGCTCTCCAGCAGGTCAGTCCCCAACCTCTACTGGCGCAGGGGGCTATTTCTCCACAGGTACAGCACTCTACACTTGCCCTTGTTAAATTTCATTAGGTTTCTCTTGGCCCATCTCTCCAGCCTGTCCAGCTCTCTCTGTATTGCGGCACAGCCTTCTGGGGTGTCAGACACCCCTCCCAGTTTTGCGTCATCAGCAAACTTGCTGAGGGTACATTCCATCCCTTCATCCAGGTCATTGTTGAATACATTGAAGAGGACTGGAGCCAGTACTGACCCCTGGGGAACACCACTTGTTACAGACTTCCAGCTGGATCCTGTGCCCCTAATCACAACCCTCTGCGTCCTGTCTTTTAGACAGTTTTCAATCCACTTAACTGTCCATTCATCTAACCTACACTTCCTAAGCCTAGCTATGAGGATGCTGTGGGAGACTGTGTCAAAAGCCCTGCTGAAGTCAAAGTAGACAACCTCCACTGCCCTCTTCTCATCTATCCAACCAGTTATGATATCATAGAGGGCTATCAGGTTAGTCTGACATGACTTCCCCTTGGTAAATCCATAGTGACTACTTCTGATAACTTTCTTTTCCTTCATATGCTCTGAGATGACACTCAGGATGAGGTGTTCCATCACCTTTCCAGGGATGGAGGTGAGGCTGATTGGTTTGTAATTTCCTGGATCCTTCTTCTTGCCCTTTTTAAAGACTTTTTTTTTTTTGTTTTGTCTTTTTTACCCTCCAGAATAGATGAGATGGCTTAAAATAATTCATAAAAACTTATGGGGGATTGGACAGGTGGTCGTTTAACCTCTTGTTTCATATTGTAATCTAAGTCATTGCTTCAGATTTTATAGAGGAAAAATATTTAAAGCTTTAATTAAGAATTAAGCAGTATTTTAAATCATGTTATTAATGCCATTTTAACTGTGGGGTTTTTTTAAAAAAAGTGAAGGCTTTTTATCAATGGACCAGTGCTAATCCACTCCAAAAATCAGTTTAAGATATTCATTCTTAAATCATGATAGATCCACCATGCTAGTGGTGTGGGTTTTCTTAATCCAAGTCACCACAAGCTTACAGTGATGACCCAAAGAAGCCAATCTATTTATAACTTCACCATGATTTGAGTGGCTTTATATTCTAATATAGACTGCTCTGGGTAAGGAATGTGGCTACACAGAGTGGCAAATGACTACTTGGATGGACAACCAACAGCAATGGTGTAAAGGCCGGCTGACATGCTCCCTGTCTAAAAGTGGAACAGGCTTTAAAGAAATTAACTATAAACTCAAGAGTATTTCCTTGAACATTACATCAGAATATTGGATTGTAACTGCCAATAAGGGAGTTCTAGTGAAAATCACACTAAAACTTAAAGCTAATTTTTTTTTTCCCTTTGTGTCACTTCTCCGTTGGTGGGGCCAGGAAAGTGTTGCTCCTACATCTCGAACAACTTAGTGCCTATGTGTTCAGGCTTTAATGCCACAGTGTCATTTAGAAATGACTGTCATTTTGAGCAAGTTTACTGGAATGGTAGCATTGTGTTTTAGGCTGTTAAGAGTGGAATGGTATTGATCCTTTAAATGTTCCAACGCCCCAGAGCACACTGTCTACAGACATCAGTGTGCTTTGCTCTATCCCTGACTGGCAAATAAGTCCTTGAAACTGGAGAAAAGGCAGAGGATTAGTTTGTTTTGTACTAGAGTTTTGTCTGGAGCACACAGAAGTGAAGAGGGGTTTTTGTTATTGTTTTTGTTGACAGAAAATTGATGCTTTGGAGGGTTTTGCATTCTTTTCCATGCCTCTGCCCTTTTGAATGCTCTCCCATATCAGAAATATTGAACAGATGGCATTGCCCCAAGTTCTGTATATTCCCTTATATTCTGCATATTATTACTTTCCTTAAGACTTCTAATATTTGTTTATATATGACAGGAACATGTTTAGAAAAATATATAAAAGAGGTATTTTGGGACATAATAGGGTTTTCTGATGCTTACTGAAAAATCTGCTTAGTCTAAAGGAGGCAGAACTCATCCAGGAGCAGAAATTGTCTGGTCAGTGCATTTTCTCAGTAACTTTCCCAGTCACTGGTCACACATTATTGCAACTTATTCATTCAGTTGCTTCTCTCTCTCTTTAGATAATTTCCCCCATTATCTTTTGAGCCAATCTTGTCATATAAATTTTATGATCATGCTGCTCAATTTCTTTTTACCTTATTTATACTTCTTAGGAACACAAACATAGAAGTTACTTGTGTTTCTTCTCTGCTTAATTGGGGTAATCACTTTGGTACAATCTAACTGAGCTGAGCTGAACTTGAGACAAAACTAGAAATGACATGAGCCAATTTGCAAGACTGAAAAAGCAATTGGAAAGACATACATTGAATTCCCTTGAGACAAGACCATTACTTCCAAGACCAACTGTCCTACCATTTGTGAAATAATGTGTAAAGCTCTTCAGAAAGGTTCCTCAAGAGGGTGGTTTAATGCCCATTGTTATAGAGATTACAGCACGCTGACACTGCTGCAGTAACACTAGGGTACCTGGATGTCAGCACCTCATCAATCTTTAAAAATTTAGGGATCTACTCTAGAGATTCATCTTGATTTTCTAAGACTTACATTTTCAGTATTTTCATCAAAAGAATTACCCCAATATATAATCTAGTTTTTCTGGAGGGAAATCAGCCATTCCTGCTGTAACAGTACTAGAGTCAATAAGTAAATCAAGGGCCAAATTGCCTAAGAATCTAGAAATTTAAGAGCCCCTTCTAATAGATAACAAGAAATAGAATAAATAACCAACTGTATTTCCAGACTTCTTGTTCTATTCCATTGATGCTGTGAAACCAGATACCAATCATATTAGCTTCCTTGAGGACAGTGGTGTTTCTTTGTGGGTGACTTTTCAATTGACTGTTACCAAGCCTGGGAAAGTAGTCAGAGGCTTAAAAAGGCAGCCAAGAATTGTGTTAATGGAGATGAACACTAAGAATAATTCCTGTGATCAGAATAAGCTGTGAGGAGAACTGTCAGCATAAATACCCTGTAACAATCTAATAACCTCCCTCCTTCCCGATCCACGCGGGAGGGAAAACAGAGACCTTTTTCTACAAGGTTCAGGACCAACACCCCACTAGAATAAATCAAGTTCTGATTACGTCTCCTAACTATGATTAAGGGGGAGGCATCAAACATGGCTGCTGACATCCTGGCTTGAATAGCTAGCAAAAAGAACCCTAGAAAAGTGTCACTTGTTGACCAAGCTGGCATAAATTGACAGAATGACAGTGTTTTACCAAATTGCACTCTATGTCTGACTACAGCGACAAGTTCTGTATCCTGCCTTGGGAAGTCTTGCTGTGGTAGAACAGAATTTAGTGAACAGCACTGAAAATTCATCTGGAAATCTCCCTTCAAAGATAAACTATTTTCTTAGAGTCCTATCATATAATGGATTTTTGTTCTCTTTACACACTACCTACTTTTCCTTATTTCCCTTCTGTTCCTTCCTTCAAACACAAAATCTTTTCCAGATAGGAATAAATGGAGAATCCTTTTATCCTCACTTCTTTAAGCTATTTCCACATAAGAAAAAATAATAATGACTGCGTTTGTCTGGTGTTTGAATTCAACAATACATGATTAATACAGACTTGCTTAATGAAAAAAAAAACACTAAAACGACTGAGTTCAATAATGAGTAATTCATAGGAGCTTTTTACAGATGGCTGAATACATAAAAAAACCGAATTTTCTGCGTATTCTTTCATTATTGTTTTTTTAATCCAACCTGTTCCCACTACATTCACGTCTTACTAATTTTTCACGTTGCACTTTGAAGAAAAATACTGGGCTTTGCAGACTTAACCATTCCTTCCGAGACACACTACGGTTATTACTTGGACCCGGCACCGGCTGCCAGGACCCGAACCGACATCCCCACTCCCCTCCCGCAGCCCTCGGCTTCCAGAGACGGCTCCGCCGGGGACCGAGGGGACGGGAGGGCGACTGACAGACACCCGGGGTGGCCGAGGAGGGGCTCCGAACACCTTAATTCTCTTTTTTTATCGTTCCCTTGGGCTCGCGTCCCCCGTCGGAGGAGCGGGGGGGAGGGGGAAGGGGACGACATCCCGCCGAGGGTGGGCTGCCAGCTGCCCCTGCCTGGGGACAGACCGGCCGTGCCCGCCGCGTGGGGCCGGAGAGCGGCCGCCGCGGGGGCGGAAAGGCGCGTACGCCGGTGGACGGCGGCCAGCGGCGGGGGAGAGAGAGCCGGCCGTGCCCGGGGGGAGGACGCCCCGGGACGGCGATCCCCCTCGGGACAAAGGGCCCGACCCGGCCGTGAAGGGAAGCGGCCCCTCTCCCCCCGCCGCCGCCCGTGCGCAGCGCGGCGCTGCCCGCTTCCTCCCCGGTGCCGGCCTGGGAACCGCCCCGCCGCCCGGATCACTTGCCATTTGCATTTCTCCGCTGCTGGGGAGGAGGAGGAAGAAGAGGAGGAAGCCTACGCCCGGGGGAATAGAGGGGGGGAGGAGGGGAGGGAAGAGGGGGAGGCGAGCGCCGGCAGCGGGGCCGGGACCATCGAGCCCGCCGCCTCCCGGGCCGCCCCGCACGGCTCTTGTGCATCCGCCTCTTCCTTCCCCCCGCACCGCCTCCGCCGGGGGAGCCGGCGGGGGCCGTACGTGCCGGGCCGGCAGCGAGGGGAGGGTCTGCGGCTCGGCGTCGCCGCAGCAGCAGCAGGAGCAGGAGCAGCAGCAGCAGCGGCAGCAGCAGCGCCGGCCCCGCCGCGCCGCCAGGGACCGGGTGCGGGCGCCGCCGCCGCCGCCGGTTCCGCGCTGCTGCTGCGCGGCGATCGCCGCCGCTGGCAGGAGGGGCAGGGATGTGAGCGGTCGGGTCGGCTTGGCGTGTTTTCCCCCCCCCTCCCCTTCCCCCCCCCTCCCTCTCCCCCGCCCCCTTCCTTTTATGTTTTTATTTATTTATTTATTTTCTTCCTCTCTCCTCCGAAAAAAAGAAGAAAAAAAAAAAAAAAAACGAACCCAACCAAACCAGCCAACCAACCCCAAAAAACCCAGAGGGCGGAGGGGGGTAAAGCCGGGGGGAGTGGGGGGGGGAACGGGGGGGGAATTCCGTGTCGCCGCCGCCACCCTCCGCTGCTGGATCCGTTGTGAGGAAATTGCCATTCGCCGGCAGCAGCGGCACATCTGGGCGGGCACATCTGGGCATGCAACATCGGCTCCCGCCGCCTTCCTCCTCCGTCCTCCAGCCGGCCGAGCGGATCCCTCCGGGCCGCCGGGGAGGCTCCTGCTCGCCAGCCCCAGGGTCCATCTTTCGGACTGAATATTAAAAAAACTGGCAGCGCGGGGGGGGGGGGTGGGGTGGAAATAAAGGCTGCTTTTTTTCTTCCCCTGGGATTTATTTCATGGGGATGTGTTCAAGACAAGAGAGGATTCAGAAGGATATTGACGTTGTGATCCAAAAGTGCAAGGCGGAGAAGGACTGCCTGTTTGCAGGTGAGTTTCTCTCCCGGGGGCGCCAGGTTGGCGGCGGGGAGGCTCTGCCGCTGCCGCCGCCGCCGCCCGACCCGGACCCGGCTGCCGCCGCGGCGGTGCCCGTGCCCTTCGCCGCCGTTCCCGGGAGCGGGGGGCCACCACCGCCGAGCCGGCATGTGCCTGCCTTCAGCCCCCTTTCTTCCTCCTCCTCCTCCTCTTCCCGAGGGCGTGTGAGGGCAGATGAGACCAGGCGCCGGCCGGGAAAGGGGGGGGGGGGGGGGGGGGGGGAAGGGGGGGGCACGGGACGGGACGGACGGACGCGACATCCCGACTCAGGGATGGTGGCAGCGGCCACACGCAAACCCGGGCGGGTGTGGGTGAGTGTGGCCCTGTGCGTGGCCCCCCCCCCCGCTGCCTGGCGCAGCCCCGCTGCTTTCTGTTCCTCCGGCGGCCGGGCTCCTCGGTGCATGCCTGCCTCCCCGCCCGGCAGCGCCGGTAAACGTCCCCCCTTTTCCGTTTAACACCCCACCCCTGGCGGTTTCGCGGTGCCGGTGCGGTGCCGGCCGCGATGAGCTGGTTGCGGGAGCCCGGCTTGTGGCTGCCTGTTGCCGTTTCTGACAATGGAAATCCCTGCCGTTGCCATAGCACCGGGCACTTGTTGCGAGGGGCTGCTGGTGGTGGTGATGGTGGTGGTGGTGGTGGGGGGGATGCTGCATTTCCACCGATTCACCCCCAGCCCCCCTTCCACCCATCCCCGTGTCGGCAGCTCTGAATGCTGATCCGTAAAACCCCGGCAGTTTGAGCAAAATAAAGACAAGTTGTAATAATGCAGCTCTTTGTCTTTCAGATTTCAGGTACTCAGACTCCACCTTTACCTTCACCTACATTGGAGGCTCCAAAAGGTACTTTTTTTTTTTTTTTTTGGTACGGTAATGACTCCCTTCATTTCCTGCTGGCACTGAGGTGCAGTGGTTCCATACCACGGCAGGCTTCTTTTGTTTCCTTTTGCAAAAGGAGGATCAGTAAATCATGTGCCTTGGTGCAAAGGTAAACTGAGGAGGTGTCGAGGGAGGTGATCAGAAAGGTGATCCTAGTTGTCACAAGCTCATTCCTCTGAGTGCTGCTCTGAGGAACTTCACTGTTTGTCTTTCTTTTTTTTTTTTTTTAATTTATGTGGAAATGTAAAATTCCTGCGGTGTGTCAACAAAAACATATGAAAGGCATCAACATAATAACATGATATAAAGTTAATCCATTTTAAAAAACTGGGAAAAGTTACAGTTTTAATAAGCAGTAGGCCAAATTTCACATCAGCACCTTATTCTCTTGCATGAGAGCCATATTTAGTCCTATGACAGATGCAAGACTGCAATTGACCAAATCAAATTCCTGAGACATTAAGTGAATTGTCAGTATAGCTTATAAGGCTAAAAAATGCTTTTATTGAATGGTAGCTTAAATATTATTTTTAAGAGTTTCTGAGGTTTTGGTTATAAACTAGACTGTGCATGTACACATTTTTTAATTCTGTTTCAGCATTTTTTGGTGTTTATCTGTTTTCAAAAGGAAATACATGCAAAAGCTTGAACACACGTCCTTTTGATTTCCCCAACTCTTACTTACCTTTTTATTTAATAAGGTATTAACATTATATGTTAAGTCATTCTCTTATCTTTTAGCTGAATTTCATCAGACTAGGCAAGAAGTCCTGGTTTGATTTTTTTTTTTGGTGCTGTTTTGTTTTAATTTTTCTTTTTTTTCTCAGTTCATCTGATATCTTCGGCAGTTGTTTTTCTTTCCCGGGGTATGCCAGGTTAAAAAGTACTGTATTGTTTGCCAGGGAACCTTTCGGTGCAGGCAGCACTCCCACAGCCACCGGTTCTCCCCAGCCCATCCCTCGGGGCCTGGCTGCAGGACCAGGCTCCCAGATGGTCTCCAGCCTGCAAGATTGCTCAGAAAAATGCTTTCCCACCTCACTACTCTGCCCCTTCCTACCAGAGGAAAAGGCAACTTCTCTCCTTTTCCATGGAGTAGGATAGTTCACCCAGTACCTGAGAATCAATGTATTTTCAGGTTGTACTGTACTCTTTCATTTAAGGTTTTAGTATATGAAAACATACACTTTGGTCTTATTTTAAAAGGCAATTTTGAAAGCCTTGATACGGTAAAAATTATCTAACAGAAATATTACTTATGTAATTAAAATGATTGATTTTGAAAGTTACTTTGCACTGCTTTCTAAACCAAATATTGCAGCAAGAAACCAGGAAGTGAAACCTGTCTATTGTTTCCATTTTCCAAGCTGAAGAAAGTGAAAAGCCTGAGGGCGTAACTGGTGGGAAACAAACTGGTTTATAAATATTGAAACAAAACATTGTCACTTATACAAGGAGATTCGGAAAAGAACCTTACATCCCACAGCGTTGAGTTTTAACTGGGGTCAGCATTTGCCAAGGAAACTGTTGACTGGAAACTAGTCTCAAGGCCTTGAAAATCCAGACTGATTTGAGGAACACACCTTATGCTCACAGAAATTGACAAAAGTGGGTTGTTACTTGGAGCGTACTCAAATTTCACTTTCCTTTTCCCATTTTAAGGACATTTAAAAACTACCCTATAAGTGTTTCACCTTCTCTGCGTGTTTGTATTGTCCTTCAGAAGGACCTCTCATAGTATGCTTAGAGTGGTGTACTGAGTGACAGGTTGATGGTGGTAAGCTCTCTGGTGAAGTACGTAAAACGAAAACCTTAAGGCTTGACCATTAAGGACTAAGCTTCTGTTTCTCACATGGAAGATGAGCTAGTGGTTTCTTCTCGGAGGCAGCGCTGGTGGAGGGAGCAGCAGCCATACTGCCCTGTGGGCAGCGCTCGGGCAAGTCTCCAGACCAGGGTCAGCAGCAGTGACTGGTGCGTGGTACCAGGTTAGGAGAGCATAAGGGCATCTAAAGATCTTTTTCTTGCACTTGTCTGTGATTTTTATTTTTTTTTCTTCCTGCCACTGCTGCAGCTGTGATCTGCCTGAGTGGCGACTCCTGTTTTTTAACTATTGCACTCAGGAATTGTCCCTAAATGACAAAACCTCTCTTAGCTCATGGTCATAGACTTGCATATCAGCCACAGGCCTTGCCCAGTTGCTTCAGATACTCCAGCTGATGACTTTTTGAACCAACAGGCTTTTGAGTGCTGGGCAAAGGGGTGGATGTTCACTGGGTGGATGTTCAAACCAAGAAACAAACAGGTTTAAATGAGTAAGAGTA
Organism: Scolopax mira; assembly: GCA_004320125.1. NCBI lineage: Eukaryota > Metazoa > Chordata > Aves > Charadriiformes > Scolopacidae > Scolopax > Scolopax mira. Next base: position 141,693 of record BJBW01005713.1, read on the forward strand.
CAAATGGTGTGTAAGGAAGATCACAGTACTGTAGTACTCACTAGCCATGCTTGCAACTAAGTCTTTTTCATGCTTTATTTCCTTCAGATGTTCCTTTAGGTCAGTGTGTATTATGGCTTTGCATTAGCCTTAGTGGTTATCTAAACCCTTAAAAGAAGGCAACAAGCTTTCTGTTTGGATTTTTTGTCTTACCCTCCTATAAAGGCAGGTGACAATACCAGCAAGTTAAACTTCACTGGGGGCATTCCTCTGCATACTGTAGTTGCCTCAAGTGCCCATTAAGTCCATTTATGAGTAGTCTTAATTTATAAACTCAGAGCCAGATTCTCAATAAATCAGTCTAAGTCCGTGGAAGCCCGTCTATCAGCATTATTCACTTATGATGAGGACCCAAGGTTTATTTGTGTTTGTTCTTTAAACTGTTAAGTTTATCTGTGTGAGATTTTTCTTCTTTGGGCCAGCTTCTCTGTCTTTATCTGATTTTTCCCTGTTGCTTGGATTGATTGCAGAGCCTCTTCGTACATTAGTACTATTCAAATATTGAGGTAGTTCATAACCACACTGCAGATCAATCCAAATAGATAGGCCTGATCTGGAGCACATTTATCATCACTTAAGTGGAGTTAGCTTGTATTCCAACAGTAAAGTTTTTAACCAAACCCTGAGGGCACGACTTAGCTTTCGTTCAACTACTGAAGTTCCAGAGAAATCCCCTGAGAACTATTATTTTTTTATTCTTCATATAGACCCGTTCCAACATTTGACCTTTAGGTGGTATTAAGCTATAATATTATGTAAATAGTCTATGTGTAAATGATCACTATATGGGCATAAATACCTTTCAAGGGAGATTTTGCATTTTTTTTGAATTTTTTGATTTTTGTTGAGCAGTTAGAAGGGAATAATCTCTATAAGGACAGACATATTTTTATTGGGTGAATTACCATAAATAATGCTTTACCTACATAGTTCAGCTAAACCTTTTGGATTATACTTCTCTTTTTTTTAAAAAAATGCACTTGTTCACACTTCCAAACAATTTGAGTTGTTTGACACTGCAGAGGTGCCTCCTGGTTTGAGAAGGTTGTAATTAGCAATTTATTAGTGAAAGCATGTGTTTGTGCATAATGTGAGCACTAAATATGGGGTGGATTGTTTATCAATGTAAGAATTTTTAATTTCATTGTCAGAAAGCACTAAGTAGGATGATGGATTTCATATAAAGTGAGGTGTTCATTTGGGTGCTGTGACTGTGCAAGATTTACTCTTCTTTAACTACATCTGGCAGAGTATCCGAAATGGCTGGATTTTTTATGCTTTTTACTGCAGGATCTAAAAAGGATATTAAAGTGTGCACACGTCAAGTTCTCATTTTTAAAAAAATTTTTCCCTTTTTTCTGCCCATGTGTGAAACATTGCTCCTCCAGAAACCATGTAGACTGAACAGAACTGCTGATCTGTCATCTTTCAAATAAAAATGTGTGATGCCCTGAAGTTGTTTTCACTTGATATGTCATTTGACATGGTTTCCACAGAAGTAGTGCTTGGTTGTCCTAAAAAATAAAATATATATTTTCTTTTTTTAGTGTTTTTCTCAGTGTCTCTTTTTTTTTTTTTTTTTTTTTCCTGAGGCTAAATGAGGACATCACATCAGTCCTGAAATAAACACCTCTTTATTCAAATATGTACTTAACTCCCATTGGCAGCAAGGGATGATGACAATAAGGCTGTGCATGAGAACAGATCTACTGCTGCAGCATATTGTAAAGAAACTGGATAAGACCTGTAAGAACTGAACACATCAATGTTGTCAGGAAAATTCCCATCTTCTGTTTGCACAGTGGACTCTTGTCTTCTGCTTTCTGTACTTTGGCACAATGATTATAAAAATGGAAGTTCCAAAGAAGCAAGACAAGTTGAATTTTGGCCCGATTTGAAAGTAATTGTTTGGGTTTTTTTTTGCTAAAAATAATGACAGATTTTTAACTTAGGCTGCTTTGATTTTGAATATTTGGCTTTTTGTTTTCTATTCAAGAGGTTACACATAGTGCTTAATATTGTAGTATCAGAAATTCTCATGTAAACTGATTAATTAATTCCCACCTCACTGTGGCAGTGAAATATTTCACAGCTGGGGAGCCATGCTTCTGAAAGAGTAACTAAATTGCTTGTGGCTTTCTATCGCTGGAGATAAAAACCACTATCTGCAGACCTAGCGCATTATGTCCACCAGGTGTTTGAACCACTTGACAATAAATAGATAGATATAACCTTATTTTTCCCCCCTGTTAGTGGTATGCCCTATTGCTATGTACCTGAATTAAATAAAACTGCCAACATGAGAGATTCCATTTAGTGGATGATTTTAAAATTCTGATGTCACTCACATAACACTAAAAGTCTTCAGTACAAAAAAAAGCTGTGAAAAAAAATGGTTTGAGGCTAATTGACAAGTGTTTTTATCTTAACATTTCTGTTCAGTTTATGTATGCTTTAGCAAAAGGGGAGGGAGAGAACTGAAAAACATTTTATAAACTGAAAAACTCTTTCCATCAGAAAATATTAAAATGATATGCTTTTCTTAACATTTTTTTTTCTTTCTGAAATGATCTAGTTTAAGACCAACCTTTTTTGGATAGTTTTGGATAGAGGAGGCACCTACCTCCTCTCTCAGGTTCGCTGCATGGCAGTGCATTTACTGGCTATGCAAGCTTTGGGGAGAGAAGGTTGAACTGTTCCTTTTGGAAGCAGTGGTGGCTTACAGAAGATGAAAAATGTCCATGAAAGTATGTCTTAAGAAGATGATTTTTATGGAATCCATTGCTCTGAATGGTTTTGGTCTAGCTGGAATTGGATTTACACAGGGCTTATGAAGGGCTGGCGCAAGCACAGTTTATTTCATCTTCTGTTGCTGATGGCTGTGCTTAACTTTGTGTTCAGGTTATTAAATATGTAATTACATTCCTAAAATATACCTCTACTACAATAAGAAAAGGGTGAAAACTAGATACACAGCTTGTACTTAGCCATCTGTTTATTGCTCTTTCAGAATACCTGGAAGATTGTACATTGTATTTCAATTTTAACTTTCCTATCAAATACGGCTTAACATTTTTGCTGGGACTATACCATTTCCTGGGAGAGAAATTTGTGATATGAGACAGGAATCTAGTTTAGATACAACATGGCAAGCATCATGATTTTCATTTTTTCATTAAAGATTTTGTAGATGAAGTAATGTTGAATATAGCCTTGGGTACTTCTAAAAACCAGATTTGAGACATGTGTTAATTAAGTTTCATTTTTAAAATCTCTCTTAAAGATAAGCATTTTTTATCTACGAATTCCTGCTAACATACCTGTTCTGACTTTATACTACCTTTTAGTATTGGCAGTGTGTAGTATGTATGTGAAATTTACCCATACATTCCTATAGACAGATTTTTGATAGGTACTACAAGAAATTCAGTAGGTGTGATTTAAGTGGTTCATCCTAAAAAGAGATCTAGTAGAGCACTACAGTAAAAAAAAAATGTTAAAAAAATGCAACATTGAGGGTTTGTGAAAAGCAAAATCAATACCATTCTACTCACGGTCTTACTGAGCTTGCCTTTTTCTGGTGGTCTTGTGTCTAGCAGATCCTTCTCGCTTGCAGTTAGAAAATCAGCGCTGTCTGAAATTAACATAGTCCTCATCACTGCATCATTTATAAATCATGTACTGCAGGGAGAGCATGGTCTTGGGGAGATCTCTTACTGGTCTGGTGAAGCGAGTGGCTCTTCTCTTTAGGAGCACACTGTACTAAGAACAATACATTCAAATTGTGAACGTCTGCCTTTCCATGGGAAAAATGCATTTTTAAGTGCTTAAATGAATGGCCTAGTTATCAGAAGCGCCAAACTCCCACACCACATAGTGGTCTCAGTATTACTGTGCATTTCATAGCACTTTTAAAAAGCATCACAGTCTTTATGCAGGTGTTTTTATTGCACAATTGTTTGCACTGTTGTTTGAATGGTTCACCAGCACAGATGTGGGAAGAGTGCTTGAATGTCTTTACAGAAAACGTTTTCAGTAACTTCTTCTTTCTCTGCTTTCATCACATATTTTAACATATCAAGTACCTAAAAATAGACCCGTAGGCTGTCATTGTTAAAGTGTTAATGCGATAAGACAAATAAATTTGAAAGCAGAGTTCACTCTGACAAAATTAATTTAGATCACTTTATTCTGTATTGGGGCTAATGCCATTTCTGGCTTTTCCTTTTAGTCTCTAATAATTTCCCATATTTTTTCATTGTGCATAAATAAAGAGCTGAAGATACCTGTTGGCGTATTTTTTCCATGGATTACTCACTGTGCAGAATACAAATTCTCATTTGAGTCAAAGTCTAATCACTCAGAGTCAAAATATCTATTTTAATAAGCTTCAGCACCTAGAGGGAAAGTAAATTTTATACTGCTGGGAGAATTCACTTTAGTTACAATTAAAACTAAGAAAGGGATGAAATGTGAGTAAATCTAGAAAAACTCCGATGTGTAATTCTGCCTTGGCATTGAATAAATCCCACTTAAGAGAACAGCTCCTAACAATGCAGGTCCTTCTTGCTAGAGGAGGGTGAAGATTTTTACAGATGTTTCATTGAGCTGGCCTCATCTGAGTAAAAGCAGCTCCTTTTAACAGGGTAAAATTGACTCATAAAGATAAGCCTGTGCAGCAGGAGCTAGAAGATCTCACCGAGAGAAGCGGGACTAAACAAGGGACAGAAATAACATCTCCTTCCCCTGACAGCCTCCTGCACGCTCACACAAGGTTGCATCCAGCCTATTTCTGTGGGAGGGCGAGCAGGAAAGAGCCTTGCCTGAGGACCAGGAACAATTGTTGCTTTGGTGAGTCAGACTTCTCCTGGGAGGACCCATTATCTCCAGGGAGGTTTGTGTCAGACATTGCGTTCCCCTACTGCGAGGGCCATCCTGCGTGCTTTTGGCACAGCATAATCCTGTGGGAGTTAAGTCATGGTTCGGCACGTGCTCACGTAAGGTCACAGCCAGAAAACAGTCTGTTTTGGGTAAAGGCTGGAGGCTGAGCATCCCTCCGTAGCTGGCTTGAAGGTTGGAGTACCTGCCTCAGCCCTGTAGAAGTTTTTGGGTTCTCCTGACTGTTGGAGAAGACCGTGGTGCATCCTGGCAATTAAGATTGAGCTGAATCACTTCTTCTGAGGGAGACTTCTGTAGTGCTCAGTGGGAGCCTGTCTGGAGCAGAGGATTGAGGGCAAAGAGGAAGCTCAAAGAAGCTAGCAAACCCTCTGGACATCTCCTTCCAGCCTCGAGGCATTGAACAGAAATAAAAGGGGCAACAGCGTGTCTCCTGTGTAATGACATGTACTGTTTGCCAAAAGCGAATGCAAAGAATAGCAATATACCATTTGCAGAGAGAAGTACCTAATTAAAGGATAAGTTCCTTTCAAACTGTGCAGCATTCTGCATTTCCTCTCATACATTACAGGTTGCCATCTTGGCATCTTGTTGCTTTAGAATAATGTTCCATTCTGTGTTTACAGATAGGAATTTTTCATATTTTAAGAACCAAACTAGAAGGTAGGATAACTTTGCACTGTTCCACGGTTGTGCTTCTAGTCAATAAGGTGTTTGTGACAGACAGCATTTGCTCTCAAGCAGAAAAAATAGCCTCTGGGTTAGTCATGGTATTCCAGATCATTATCTTTTCTGCAAATGGTAGAATTTTATTTTTTTTTGGTGGTATTTTGTGGTATTATTCTTTTTCCTTACGGTTGAAATCTTCATCTTTAATGGGGAGTTCTCACCCCATAATAATCATACATACAGCAAAATATGAAAATAATTAGGATGCTCTTCTGTGGGATTAGGACATGGGGTTGATAAAGGTGTTAAAACCAGGAAGCACTTAGTTGTCATAAAAGTACTTGCTGATAGTCAACTGCTTGATCTCGATTACAGGTGTGTGAATCTGGAGTAATTCCACTGATGTCATGGAGCTCACTTGGGCCCAATGAATGTTTATTTGGCCCTGATTACTCCTAGTGAGTGTCAATCCAGCTGACTTTTTTTCACAGCAGGGAAGGAAGGCAGGCTGGATTTTTTAACACAAAGACCAGAGTTCTGTTTTCCGTCATCTTTGCAGATGTATTCTTATTTCTGAGTACTTCCCTGGATGGTGGGAGAGCTGCAATTTATCCAAGGAAAAAAGCTTGCTGTCGTGCATTCTTACCAAGTCACTAGTGTTGCAAAGGTCAGAAGCCAGTTGTCAAAACCATGCTTTTCTCCTTCTGTCTTTTTAAGCCTAGCATCTGAAAATCTGGTTGTCACAGAGTTCTCTTTTAAGAATGTAATTTTCAAGGCTGCATGAAAACCTCTTTTTCTGTCACTCACTCAGAATCAGCATTAAATCTTAAACTAAGTCCCAAAATGGTTTCAGAGCTTTATGTAGGTATAACCATTAATTGAAGTAGAAATGGTGATTTCTTCACGAGGCCTATTCTGTGAAAAAACCTAAAAGGAATATATTGACTTTGTCCAGACCAAAACTGCATCAAATCAGTTCATTGCAGTATATATTTGTGCAAAATAGTGGAAATATTAAAAAACAACAAAAAGAGTTTTATTTCAGTATGTCAGACCAAAAAATGTGACCTTCAGGTGTTAAAAACTTCTGGAAAACATGTCTTTGGCTATGGACACTATCAGCAGCTTTCCCTTATAGATAGGGAATTCTGTAAATTAAGGTAGTCTTCTACTGGTTTAATACAATTCTATGAATATTACATGAAATCTTTTATCCATGGTTGTAGCTCTAATGGAGTTACAACTGAAAACAGCTTATTAATTCTTTTAAGTTAGAGAATTATTTTGCTCTAAAGACTTCTAATTATCGTATAGAAAAAGGCTTGTTAGGCTTGACATAAAGTTTCTGTAATAGGATTTTATAGATTTATGTGTTGAAAAAGGACTCACATTTTGTCAGTGGGTGACAAGGAGAGTGTTTAGGTAGCAGTGGGAGGAACATAACCTCTGCAAGAATCTCCTTGGGCATATACTAGTTTTGTTAACTCAGGCCAACAGAAGTTTAAAATTAGTTTAGTATTGGTCTCTAGAGTATGAAATAGAGTCACAAGAATCACCCTACCAAAGATGCAGGCTCTCTTGCCTTTCGCACACCTGTGTACCTATGTGCACATAATTCTCCCCTCCTCCCACCCCCCCCCAAATGTCTGTGTAACACAAGAGCAGCACGGCCTTTGGCATACAGTCCTGCTTTCTTCTTGTTCCCTGTGACAGATTAAGTTGTTGGATTTTTTACATCAAAACCCCAGCATTGGTTAAAGCCTTCCCACCTTCATTACTGGCCACCAGTTTAGCTCTTCTTGTTAAGGTACTTTGCTCGAATCTATGGACATTTACAACTCCATGTTTTGGTTGTCACATTTTATTTGTTGATTTTGGTATTCTTATTTAAAATGAAAAATTGCGAGAGATTCTAGTTGTCTGGGGTTTTTTTGTTTGTTTGTTTTAGCTATATAGAATGAATTACAAGAAATGCATTCTCCCTACACTATAAGGAGTAGGTGGGTGGAGGGAGACTTCAGGCTCTTTCTATACCTGAATTTATATTTTACTGATAAGCTTTTATTTGTTTTAGATTGTGATGACTAATTGCTTACTATACTGTTTCTGTGTTTAAACATCAATAACTAGATATTTAAAAATACTACTTCATAAAAGGGTATGCTTTTATTTTAAGGCATGAAGAAATGCATTAATCCTGTAGTTCAGCTAAAAACTGACCTTTACCAAGGACAACAAACCCACCGAGATATGGAGTGTTAATACCTCTTAGATCTAGCACTGTCTGGCTTCAAGGCAGACATGGATGTGTGGAAGATGCTGGTGTCCCAGTGTGCTAATAAGGATTAGGCATTTGCTGTCTGTGAAGGGAGCTGGAGTTGCAGCCACATGAGTCAAGATAAAAATTACAAAAGCTGTTGATTTCACATATGAAGGACATAAACTGAGCATCATTTAGGGCCAGGAAAAGCTTTTACCCTGGTTACAAAGTACTTCTTCACTTCCCGTGTTAATAAGGCATCAGCAGCCAACAGCACAGTGGGTCAAGTCTCTGACTGAAAGGCCCTATGAAAGGTGGCATGTCTTGTCTGGCATGGCAATTTCTAAAGCACGTTTCCAGTGTGTTTCAGTGTATGTAACAGTTGCAGAACTTCTGACAGAAGTGCTGAGCAAGTCATCACAAACTGCTGATATTAATGAGCATTTTGCCATTACTTTGGTTGCTTGCGGCGTATTCCCATCAGTATTTTGTCCCAGGTTATTTCTCTGTTGTACTTTATGTGATGCTACATTATTACCACATTCTCAGCTAATTTAAATTGACAAATTGCCATGGAATTCAGTAAAGTCGTGCCAACTTACAGCACTGAGGACCTGTCTATAATTATATTCATCTTGTTAAGGAAGTTCAAATAGAGCAAAGCTAAATATAAATGCAGCATCTTCACTGACTTCTACTGGAAGAGCTTAATATATGCGTGATTAGTTACATACCAAAGTGAAATTACACATTATTTGTGTTTGCATGTTAGGCTACAGGTAAGGACAAGTTTCATGAAAGCTGATAAAGTGAGATATAAATTATGTTCTTTGGGAATGGCTCGTATTGAAGGGGGGAGTGACATGACACCGAAATGGGGCAGAGATGCCTGAAGTGATAGAGACTGGAGAACTTTTCCCACGTAGCAGATAGGTGCTCTCAGCAGTGTGACACCTGAGTCTCAGGTTTGCATGTGGTGCAACCCCATGAGCAAAGGCACTATCCAAGACACTGCAGTGGTCTCTTGTTTCATTTTCAGTGCTAGGGTGAGCTTGACAGAGCACTTCCTGGTCTGTGTGCAACACAGATGTTCCCACAGGATCCCTCTGGCACAAGGAAGGTCTTGTCCCACAGGAATTACCACCACTGCACTCCCCCTCAAGACATCATGATGACTCCAATCTGCAGAGGTTAAAGAAGGTTTCTCATCAACTTTGATCATTTCCATTTTGGTCGTGCCACTGGAGAGCATGGGCTCATTACAGTAGACTTTCCATTCTTTTCCAACTTAACCATTTTCCACGCTTGTTTCTTTTGGCCTTTCGCTTTCCAGAGGTGCTCTGCATACTGATTAATTATGGCAAAACCTTCTGTCCGTTGTGTTCATACTGTTGAAGCAGACAGACATGAAATGGTATTGAACAGCTGTACGAGGCAAGTTAGCACCACGGAGCAGCTATATAAATGCTTATCTCCCAGTTCTCTTCAGCATCTCTCTCCTGAAATGCTCGTTTCAGTTCTTGGGAAGTTTCATCAGACTAACAATGGGTGCTCAAGAATGTTAATCAGAATGATCACATGTTCATTGCTGTTCGTTATTCTGTTTTTGGTGTCTAATATGTGGGTGGCTAGAAAAAAGATCACTGCTGAAATAATTGCAGCTGCAGCATGAGTTTACTGATTTGTTAGCCAGTTTAGGTTCAAAAACCTTTTCTACCTGGGATGTTTTTGAGATTTCTGTTGTACCTAAGTAAGATTGAACAGAGATGTTTAGAAATAGTGTATATTTCTAGTACCTTCTAGTGTATCTCTCACTGTAGATGCTGCACAGGTGTAAGCATGTATTTGAGCTTGAACCAATAAATATTGTATGGTCTTAAGCATTTCAGAAAATATCTTAAATAGAATTGTGAAGCAATTAAAAAATAGATGTTGCTTTGTACGGTTTCCCATTCTTCATTTTACAAGCTACTTACTCTTTATAAAAGACTCTTGATGGACCCTTGGGAGTCTCTTTCCAGTAACTATCTTTTAATTCTGTTCCCCCAAATACAGGAAACCTTCTGATAGCCATCAGTAACAATCCACATCTCATTAGGACCACAGTGTTATTGTTACTCTGTACTTTCTAGGGTGTTCAGTGTTTGCTTTGGGGATCATTACAATGTTCTTTTCATGTATTTGTCCAGTAATATATCTGGTTGAGGGTGACTTTTTGCCCTCTGTGCTACTGTTCAAGGTTTTCCTTCGCTGGCTTCTGTATTGATTTATAATGATGTAAGTGACAGATGAAAGACCCATTGTGTTGTAGACCTGCTGGTGGAGTTTCACTAGTGTGAGCTGGACTTCTTAGGTCTATTTCTCTGGGTTTTTTAAGGGTCAGGCTTGAAAACCAGGTAGGCTTTCACCTACCCTGCCTTGTAGATATAGGATGGGGGAGGTGTGCCCTCAGCACACAGAACACGTACAGCTAAGGAAATATGGTGGGGTGATGTACCAGTAGATACAACTGGAGCAATGGGCCCTGCACAACCGTGTAGATGGATAGAGGGTTAAGTTCTGGTGTGTATACCCTCCCTGAAGGCCCCTTGTCCACACCTCAGTCAGTGTTGCACCAGGATCTGCCTCAAGTGACCATCTTTGATGAGAGATGTTTCAGAGCAGGAGGGAGAGTGGCACGGTGCCCTGGTGAGCTCTGCCAGCTGCAGGGCAGAGCCTGGCATCCTGTCGTGGGAGTGAGCGCTTCCGAGCGACTGCTCTCCTCCCATCTCAGGACAAGAGTGACCGGTGACAGACTGGCAGATAGCACAGCTCCACAGGACCACTCAGCCGGAGTCAGGTCAGGTAAAATAAATAAGTAACTACTTCAATGAAATAATACGTGGGGGAAGGAGAAAAAACTTTTTGTTGCCAGCAAGAAGTTTATCAGGCAAAATGAAGGAATTCCGCAAGTTCAGTGTCTGAAATTTGGAGGAGAAGAGTTGAAGATCGGTAATAGGCCTTTCTCATTGCCTCCCAGAGGTCTCGGAGGCCTTCATTTTAAGCATAAAATATTTCTTCCTGGTGAGCAGCCCTTCTTTTCTAGGGCTAATGGCATACAGTAATCTAGCACACAGAAAGCTGCAGCGCAGGCAGCCACTCCGGACCGTACCTGATGCCTGCATGCACGTTGGTTTTAGACAAATGGTGTCAGCTTTCTCTTGAGCATGCTCTCCTTTCTTCTTCCTCAGAGGTCCTATAGCTCTGAACACGTCTGAGCTCTCCATAAGCTGCGTTTTTCTCTGACTCAAACCTCCGTGCTTTTTTTTTTTTTTTTTTGAAATGTGCAGGCAAATGAGGTTTTGCCTCTCAGTTTCCTGGTAAGTTGCCACAGTGGCCGAGCGGGTGGCAGGGGTTCTGCACCATTGCTCAGGGCAGCGCTGGCGTGTGACCGAGCGTGGCAGAGCCTCGTCTGAGGAAGAGGTTCGGCGTTTCCTTTTCAGTCCTGCCGCTGGTGCATGAGGGACTAGAGAAGAGAAGTCTGGAGGGAGTCAGTAAAAAGAGAGAGCGTGGGTCGGTGTTCAGCTTTGAGTTACATCAGGGCAAAGTGGCAGTCTGTCTGTGAGTGGAAAAGCGTCTTTATTAGTGTGCTCAACAGTGAAGATGGAATAAGATGTTATTTGTTGCTACCGACTTTCATCTACAATTAAAAGATTTTAAAAGACAATAGCTAATAGACCATGTAAATATCTGTTCTCTCATTGTCTGTTTACCTCTGTATTTTCACTCAGAGTTGTTTATAATTTATTTTTAATGATAATGAATAATTCTGGCAGGAGGTTGAAGCTGGAGGTATTGCATGCTATGGTAGTGTTATTTTCTTCAGAGATAAAAATACAATGCCAGTTTTTGTTTCATTTTATTTTGATGCACTTAGGATGACCATACCTTATTCTAATATTTCTAAATAAAATTTTAGAAAAAAAAAAATTATGCATCTGACTGACATGCATTCAAAGCACAGGTAGATAAAACAGTCAAACTGTTTGCCCCTGGTATTATGAAATTCCTAGTTAGATGCTGCCCATGGCTCTGCAGTGGCAGTACATTGATTAGGACATGAGCTGCTCCTGAGTGAGGATCCTTTACAACTGTCAGACTTCAGTGATTTCAATGTCTAATGATTGGAATATGCTCATGATGAACTAGATAACACACTCTACTAAATAGTCCTTGAATTGTAAGGTGAAGGCTGAGTGGGCTGGGGTGATGTTGGGACTTTTCTGCATAGATTTTTTCTATTTTGAAGTCAATTGGTCAGAACTGCTGAGGTTTTTATTGCTGTACTTGGTAAGTTTCAGTTTATCGCATAAACATTTTTATTTTGGTGCTGATCATTTTTTTGACTGAAATAAAATACATAAAAGGTTTCTAAATGACTAGACTGATGAGATGATATAAGCCTAACTAAAAAGAAAGAGCAGTTTAATGTCCTTTATGTGGTCTTTTTTAAAATAGTTTTTAAATGACATTTATTTCAGTTAGAGATTATTGGAGTAATTGAGGCCAATATTTAACTTTTGGACAAATTTCATTTTAAAAGAATTCCATTTGTAGTTTGAATTGCTTTGATGTGTTTTGCTATTTTAATACCTGTAGCTGCACTCATCTGCATAAAGCTAAAGCAATGATACTGTTTTTATTGACACTAAAAGAACTTAACCCTATGTATCTGCCTAGCCACCTATCTAGCTAAAAACCTTCCTTAAGTTTGTAGGTAATGTATATTTATTTACAGTGGCTTCAGGTACTCAGTAATTCCTCGGTTAGTATTATTTGTGTTAACATTGGCCGTCTCGTATGGTAAATAACATTTTGAGAGAAGAATAACTGTTACGGGGACTATCCATTATTAAACTTGGAGAAATTCTACTTTATCTAAGATTTCCGTCAGGATCCTCCAACACATAACATGCTATGTTTATGTTCCTGATACAAGTACATATTTGTGTTGTCACTATGGAGCTTTCATTGCTCCATATCCAGCTACTTCACAGTTACACCAGTAACATGGCAAACGACCCTGCAGAGGTGTGTTGAGAAACAGCATGGTAAAAACATTCATCTTTCAGAATAAAATCCAAAATAACCTTATTTTCCACTGAAAGTGAAGACAGATAAACATGCCGAGCAAGTGACAGTGCACTAGTAAGAAGGCAGTGGGGCACTTGCATCGCAGTAACTTGCACTTGTTGGTCCTTTTGAGCCTTTCTCCAAAAGAATGACATGTATTTATGTCTAACAGCGCCTGTCTCACAGGGCGTTCTGTCGACGCTGTGTCTGGTTTGCTGAGCACTGGCAGGCTGCCGAGGAGAGGCTTTGCAAAGGGAATGTCCTGAGGTGCCCGGCAGGAGAAGCTGCCAGGCTTGTGTTGGGACACGCACACTTAGGAAATCTAGGTACTTCCCTCCTGCATAGAGTCGTGATGCACGAGGTATCTACGCCAGCCCTTTTTGTTTCAAAATAGGGCTAAATGTTTTATGGCAGCAGTTCCCTTTCCTTTGGTAGCGTATGGTCCTGCTCTAGTCCCGGGGGTACAGATACCAGGATGCTCAACTGTGAGACTCCAGAGCACACCCAACCCCACAATTAGGCTGCTTGGGCCTGAAAACAGAGCCTAAATGTTTCTAAAAACCTCGCAGAGTTCAGGCCCCTTCTTGTTTGTCGTGTAGCTGTAGAGGTTTCTAAAATTTGGTCTCACGATCCCTACATCCTTTTGTACGCCTGTGACTAATTGTGTCAGACTGCTTGGATGCTGGCAGCTTGGATGCAGGCTCCAGAGCAGAAACGTAGGTGCTTAGGGGACACGGCTGGTTAGGAACAGAGATGTCAAAAGACTTTTTAATGAGCATTCAATCTTCTGTCTCCTGGGTCAGCTAATGAGTTCCTTTTGTGAAGTGAAACTCATCTGATGTCAGTTGACATAGCTTCATGTATTTTTCAATGGAATTTTGTTCTAAATCCATCTTTTAATACAAAGCAGTTGTGAGATTCTTGCCTCACTGTGGTGTTTCGAGTAAAATGACAGTTGCAGCTCCAGCCTGCTGCCTGTGTGGGATTTGGGAGCCACTGAATTGTGAAGGATACATCAAACCCTTGACATCTAGGATATATTTCATCAGTAAAGAGAAATAACAGCTTATGTTTTTTTCACTGTTAAGGTCTGTGTATTCTCATCCCCAAATAAATATATCTCATTCTTACAACTTAACCTCAAGCTGCCTTGGTGCAACATGGTTTATAACCAGTTTCTGCTCTCATGTGTTCTCCTTCTCAGATGGTGTTTTTTAAAAACGTTAGAGATAATAGAAGAGAAGGTCTGCATTAGATTATTTTTCACAGATGGGTATTGCATTGATGAAACAATGTAATCCAATCATGAGTTTATGAACCTGAACATTCGTACTGTATGAATGCAGATGCTTGCATTCAGATATTTGAAATAATATTAAGGTGTTACTTAGTGGTGCAGGGAAAGGTGACATATAGCTGCATCAGCACAGACATCTGCGGGTCTCAATGATGACAAATGCTGTTAGCTCAATTTTAAAGCAATGCGATTATGCAAGTCTTGCCCTAATGTAGCTTTGGTGCGTGTCTCAGAACTCAGCGAGTGCTGTCGTTTTGTTTTGTTGTGAAGGCTACAAATGCAAGGGTTTAGTGACATCCTGGCTCCACTGCTGAGCTTTGGGACCTTGCAGGAATACTGTTCTTTCGCTGACCCTTGTCCAGCTTCATGCCTTCCAGTAGTTACTGGGGCTGAAAATCTGACTCGGGACCATAGCTCAGCCTAGATCGACAAAACCAGTCCTCATTAGGGTGTGCTGGAGCTGCCCTACCCAGAGCCAGAATGGGTGTAGAGGAGAGGGGAACCAGAAGACTGTGGAGAAACTGGGGGAGACTGGGGAGCTGAAGATGTCTGGATATTGATAGATGGGGTAGAGAGGTGACAAGCAGATGCACACATACTTTGGAAGGGGAAACGGAGAGAGAGGTGTGAGAGCTTGAGTCAGAGAAAAACCACTGCCAATAACAGCATGTGAGGAAAGGTCCTGCCTTGGAGGGGAGAGGGGGGTAGGGATAGCCAAAAAAACCCCACCAGCCTCTTGAAAAAAGGGACAGGATTTTAAAATGTTGTATGCTAATGAAATGTGCCATGTGATTAAAATATGGTGGGAGTGAAGGGGAATATAGCATTTTGTTGCTATATTTATAGGGACAAAAGAGACTACATTAACCAAAAAAACCCCAGGTAAAAATGACAGCAATGTGTAGTTGTATATGTATTCAGCACAACTCTATAGAATAGGTTTTATCAGTATGATGTACGGACAAAAGCCCATACATACCAAAACTCCATTTGAAGGCAGGTTTTATAAGTATGTATTATGGACAAAAGTCTATATAGACAGATGCCTGAAACATTGCCTCCCTCTTGCCTGCCATCAAGTTCTTGATCTAAAGCATGAGGCCTCCAGGTCTTGCAAAGATGTGTATGTTTTTTTCATATAGGTAACCAACATACTTTTTATTAGTCTCACTCTTAGAAATAATAAGCTTATTTTAGATTTTACTTCCTTTAAAAAAGAAAACTTAAGATAGGTAATCTCTTGGAGGAATTGCTCCTTAAACATTACAGTCTGATAGAATCATAGGACATTTTTAATAGTGGTCATTCTGTGTACGATGATCAGATTCAAATTTGGCTTTAAATTAATTTGTGTCCCTGTAACTTATGAGGCTCATTGCAAACTGTAATAGCAATCGCTGGATCTATCTCCTTGCTGAACTAGCGTTTTCATTTCAGGCAAACAAATTGAATCAGTGTTAATTATAGAATAGCTTTTGGATGTATATGGCCTAGGTTTCTTACTAAAATACTTTAGTTTTTGGCTGCAGTCTGAAAACTAAATACTTGCATATTTGCATGCATAAGGATGAAGGAGAGTTTTGTAACATCTGTCTAATTGTCAGTGGAATTTTAAATATGGATTGCAATCCTGATTCATATAAATTCACTCGTATTAAAGAGGTTACAGTGGCAGATGCTCAGGTAAGAATTCAGAATGCAGATTGCAATCCTGATTCATATAAATTCACTTGTATAAAGTGGTTACAGTGGCAGATGCTCAGGTAAGAATTCAGAATGCAGCCTGCAGAAGCGTGTGGGGATTGTGCTAGGTAGACTACTGACAGGAACTGCAGTGAGGTATGGGTCTGTTGCTCATCCTGTTATGCTTATTTTAAAAGCAGCTTTTACAGAGTAAAAACCTGAGACAAGACTGGACATAACTGAAAAGGTAATATCCTTGATGCTTTTCAAAGTTCCTTTCAAGCTGGAAGTGTACAGTCTAGTTGGGACTTGCATGGCTTAAAACGGAGAAGAGAGATAAGAAAAGTGGATCTGGATGCATCTGAAGGTTTACAGAAGTACCTGAATTTGGAAGCATTCGTACTGCTACAAGAACTCTAACTTCACAGCAGATGCTGTTACGAGCTGCCTCCTAACGTGGTGGCTGCTGTGGTCAGCCCTGGTGGGCAGCTCAGCCCCGCGCAGACCCTAGCTCTCCCTCCCCAGCGGGAAGCACCAGGGGGCAGCTGTCCCGGCTGTGTCCCCTCCAAAACTCTTGTCCATCCCCATCCTACTCACTCGGTGTGGCAGGGGGAGAGGCAGAAATGGCCTCGATGCTGTAAAAGCACTGCTGACTAAAACACTGTTCTAGTCACATATCCACCGCCCAGCACCCTGCAAGCCGCTGTGAAGGAAATTAACTGTATCCTAGACAAAATGATTACAGTACTACGCTTTCATAGTCATAATACAAAAAGTACCTAACGCAGACTAAGAGGATGGGTGTCAGTTGCACTGGCATTTATGGGAATTTTTCCCCCTACAGGAAGAAGGAAGTAAGTTGCTAACTATTTAGCAGCTCAGCAAGTCCCTTTCTCCCCGCACTAATTGACATTTAAATTACAAACAATTTTCTTTGAAATCCAAAAAGTTTGGTGGAACTATAACAAAAAAAAAAAAAAAAAAAAAAGAAAATTCTCTTTTAATCTTCTTGTATATTTTCTTTCCTACATCTCAGACTATAGCTCGCTTTGATCCTAAATTGTAACAATTTCCACCTACCTATATTTGCATAAAATATGTAAAATGTTTTAAAGTGTAGCTGAAGCATGTTAAACAAATACTTGTTTCTGTTCATAAGATTGCTTTAATTTATATATCTTATATTTCATATAGGCATAGCCACTAAATCTGCAGGAAACAAAAATCTTTGTTGAACTGAGACACCAGGACTGGTTTCCCGAGTTCAGGAAAATTAAGTCAGGTCAGGTTATCGTTCTCTGTTGTATTCTTCAGAGGGTTTATTTATCAGACCAAAAGCTATTTTCCTCCACTGATTCACTCCACTTTAAAATAAACCTTTGAGCATTTCTATTCAACAGACATGAAAAAAAATATGTCTGAGCGAGAATCTGATTTAATTCAGATCTTCCTTTTTAATTTAAGATTTAAGTAGCAATGGCAACTCAGAGATATTCAGTGTACCAGAAGAAAGATGAATGACATTTTTATGCTGTCATGTATTTAATCCATGAGTGCTGAGACACTTTAAAATTAAAATACATAGTTCCAATAAGTGTTTTTTACTTGTACATATTTCTTAAAGAAGAGTGTCTGATGTGCACCCTAAGAGCAGCATGGGGCTGTGGGTTAGAGCCAGCCATCTGCGTACTCCCTGGAGGCGGCGGTGGGAATGTCAGCCCCCTGGCTGCCATTCTTTGAAGAGTTTCCTCGTTTCTGGAAGAGGAATAAGATTTATGTAAATGGGTGCTGCCCATGCCATTTCTTAACAGCATCCCTTCCGAAGCATTTCATTAAGATCTGCTGCTGAAACCGCATGGCCACTGAGGTCTGCTGGTTGTCACATTTGCAGGCAGAGCAGGAGCTCTGTGTTTCTGCTGTGTGGAGCTGCTGTATCTGAGTGGTGGGATGTGCTGGCCACGCTCCTCATCTACTCCATGCTCATTTGTGTAGGAAGCCCGGGTGTATAACCCAATATTCTCTATACCAAAGCTTAGACTCTCTTAACCCTGCTCCCATTTAGCAAAAGTGCTCTGATTCTGCTGTGAAAGCAGCCTCTGTCTACCTGTAGCGATATATAATACATATTACAATGCCTGTAGATATATCTGTAGATATTTGGCTTCTTTTTCTAAGGAACCTGAGGGTCTTGTATAGAAGGTTGCTCTCGAAACTGTATATTTCTTCATCTGCAAGAAGCCTTTCTGCTGCTATTCTTTCTGCATAGAAGGCATTTTGTATTGTGGATGCTCTTTTGGATGTGTTAGAAATGCTTTGTGTAACAGGAAAGGGTTATGACGTATCCTGAAGATGCTCAATGTGTGAATTCAGCTGACCTCCCCTAAGAAAGAGACATCTTCCCAGGTGATTGTTTTGACCATGGCTTTCTTATAGAGGTCTACCTGGTCACCCATGGTGTTTTTGAAAAGGGCTGTTATCATGGCAGGGTCTAATAGGTCTCCCTAGCCAGATTCTGATCTTTCAGAGAACCAAAGCAGATTTTTGAGCCATACACTTTGTATTAATACAGGTTTTTTTAGAAACTGTGGGGCCTCCTCTGAAAGCAAACTGGTGGTGGGGCAGTGAGAAAAGGGTAAACCAGGACAGGGAATCTGGATGGAAGGACAGAATAAGCAAAGCTGCAGGGCTGCTATTACCTCTGCCCCCTCCTGTATGGTCAGTGGGAGAGAGTTTGGGTCGTGTAATTGTAGCTTGCAAATTTCTTTGAGTTTTATAGAGGCTGCTGCTCTTTTTTTCTTTTTTCTTTTTTTTTTTCCCCTTTCTCCATGTGTTCCCTGAGCATGGGCATGCTGTTGTTACCTTTCCAGGCTTGGGACCAGGTAGCCTATAGGTCTCAGTGCTGCTGCTGATGCCTCAGGGTCTGCACTGCTCATTAACATTTGTTTCCAGTGTTTCACCTCCATCACGGATTTACGCTTTAACTAGCAGCTGTCAAGTGAGAGTAAAAGAGTAGGTTCAACATAGGTTTCTTGTCTCAGTTTTGCCTAATTTAGCCCACAGAGGCTGAACGGGTTTATGTCTTTGCTGCTGTGAAACACTGTGTGTCCCTGGGTCAGGGTCTTCTTTCTCTGCTGTCTCTCATCTCTGCAAACCACCTTCCCACAGCCCAGGCTGACCAACAAACTTGTTGGCTCGCTGGCCTTCTGGGAAAGTCCTACCACCTCTCAGCCTGTCCTAGGCTTGGCACTTCTGTTTGTGATCACAGAAGCAGCGTTGGAGCCTGGACTCCAGCTTTTTTTTTTTTCTTTTTTTGTTGTTGCTGTGGAAGTTATTTATTTTCAAACTTAACACTTTTTTTTTTAGACAAAACAGAAAAGCCATTTTGTGTTGAGGTAACCTTACTCATTACTTACTAGCTCTTAATTACAGTGATGAGGTGTCTTTCTCCTGACAAATTGGTAGTTGTTGTTGCTCTCCTTTTAGCAGAAGGAGCACAGTTCAATAAACTGAGAGCGAGCTGTGAAAAGCAGCTGTTAGACATAAAAATAGAGGCAGTTCATAAAGGCAAATCAGAATTCATGTGTTTTATATACACAGATTCACCCACAGAACTACTGACAGCATTTTCAGGTTTTGCTTGTGCTATCTCCTTATTTCAGTAAAATTTTTGTGATGCCTTCAGTTGTACATGTATTTTTTTATCTAAAAAAAATTCATGCAGATGGGTTTTTAAAGATGCCTAATGGAGATTCTTCTTTTTTTTTTTCTCAGTCCTTCTCTCTTTCATGTTGCTTTCTGCTGTCTTGGCTTTCCTTGGGATTTTTGTGCTGGTGTGGGGACCTGAAACTTGGGAGGGCGGATGCACCCGGCGTTGGGTGAGGTTCATCTCCTCTGTCTGTAATTCTGCTGCCATCCCTGCGTAGAATCACACAGGTCTTGTGTGTGTGAGGGCTGAAGGAGAGGCCGACATCCCTGTCGGGGAAGATGATGCTCTGTGTAGCAGTTTGGGAGAAGGAAATTATCAGTTTCAAAGGGATTACTGTAGGGGTAAGACCTCATCGGGTGTTGACAAAATTAATCTAATGAGCACAGATTTTCTGAAAGACTACTTCTTCCATACGCCTAGGTGTTTACACAGTGACTTTACAGCAGAAATTTAGCAGAAAGGTTAGTATGTTTTAAGCACCAAAGAGTTCCTGTTTTGTATATATACTATTCAACTGTGTTGGCAAAAATAAATTTTCATTTTTTGTGCCTCTCAGCTGTGATGTCCTTAATCTTTTATGGTCACAGAACAAATGCTCAGTGTTGTGAGTTTGATTTGCTGCAGAAAATATTTTGTTCTTACAAAAGCAAGCCTAGAGTATGTGTCTGAAAGCCAGAAAATAGTGTCTTAGCTATCAACTCTTGTCGTACCTCAGTTTCACCAGTATTACATAGGAATACTTCATAGCAGTATTCTGAGATTAATTAGTTTATGGTACTTTATCAGTATTAAATCAGAACTGTCAAAGCTTGCCATCATTACGATATGTGAGGTTCAGGCAGCAAGAGCAGTTGCCTTTCAGCACTCCATAGATGATCTCTGCTCCCCCAGCTGAACTCTGTACTTGCCTGCTGTGGCTAGTGTGAAAATTATAAAGTAGTCCATTTATCTGCCCAGCAAACGTCACTCTCTTTCCAGGGTTTGTTTTTTTTTTTGGTGGTTTGTTGTTTGGGGTTTGCCCTTGCTTGTATAACATTTACTTTTTTTTTTTCTTTGAACTACATATGCATTTGGTACTTTAACTCTTTGTGGATGTGTACCTTAGGACTTGAAATTTCAGTGCTTAGCTGTTTGATGATTTACAAGAATTTACAGTTTATGCTCATTGTGTCCATGCTAGTTATTTTCTTGGGGGCTTTGACATATCTGAAAGCTTTTCATTATAGTTTTGGGACTAGAAGGGGAAAACATCTTCCTAACCAAGATGGTCTCTCGTGTATACAGCTATCCAGATTAGAAAATTTAAGGCAGATGATGCAAACTCAAGACTGCAATGGGTGAAGCATTTAGAAAAGCGCTGGTGCAGAGGCTGGGTAGTTTCAGAGTTCAGTTCCTCACTGTGGGTAATCCAGCCTAGCTGCAGGCTGCTGCTCAAGGGCAGCTTTTTCATTGCCCCCTGATAAAAAGGCATATGTGGCTATATTAACATCCCATCCCTTCCACCGGTACACTGATTTGTTAGAGAACTGATCATGGTGGCTGCACAGTCATTAGATGCAGCACAAGGGAAAGATGAAATGGGTTGCTGGCTCTGGGAAGCAGTGAAGGCACTGAGAGGAGGGGAGAGAAAAGGATGTCTCTTTTTGGTGGCAGCCCACTGTTTAGATTGAACTAAACACAGTATGAAGCTGCTCTCTCAAGGATCTAATACTGAGTTAACTGTGGGATCTTTCAGTACCGCTGCAACTCACTGTCCTTGTTTGCATGTATCTCCCTCCCCTGTCAGTCAGAACATTTCTCTCTCCCTTGCTTTTAGCTTGTTTCGCTTTGTCCCTTGTATTTATACATTTGTCAACCCAGGCAGAGCTGTATGCTGTACACATTCTGATAGAGAAAGCCATAAGCATCTTGCCTTGTTCCCCTGTGGTCTGGTTTGGATTTCATTAGGCATACACCTTCTGGTGTTTAGTTCCTCCAATGCCGGAGAAGAGTTGATGCACACTGTGACATTTGCTCCTTCAGACTCATGTTTTTATGCAGAGAGCACATTGAGACAATCTCTCACTGTCTTGCGGCAGGCAAGGAGGAGGAGCAGGCACATCCTTGCTGCACGCAGAGCAGTTAAGGATTCAGGAGCAGTGCTGCTCCCACTAGGCTCTGGTTATAGCTGGCAGATTGAGAATTAGCTATCAGAAATTTTCCTCAGCCTTACTATTAGTCACTGTAAGGCAGCAGCGATAGTAGTATGACTTCCAACTATCTATCTTTATCTGTTAAAGCAGGTAATTGCAGTAAGTAGGCTGCGAGCCACATCCTCACAGGTAAAGATAGAACTGGGAAAGGAGTGGGCATGTGTTAGACATACTTTGGGGTTTGCCTCCCTAATAATACCATTGAGAATGAGATGGGCTTTCTGAAGATGATGTATTCAGTGACAGACCTGGCAGAAGCTTTGAATATAAAAATTGAATAGATTCCGTTTAACTGAATCCAAGCTATTTCTGGGCAATCCTCTTGTGGTTATCCACTTGGTGGGTGTATAAATCTTGATATAAGGTAGATTAAGGACTTTGAGAGACAGCTTCAGACACCTTTCTTTTGATTGTTAGAAACTTTTCCCGCCCCTGACCTAACTGTAGGTAGTGAACCAGCACCCATCCATTTGTTCTTGCACAAATGCTTTCCTTTAAATTAAATTGTTGCTCTTTGTTTTGTCAGGGACGAGCCACACTCAGCTTTTTTTTTCATAGCCTCTGCAGTTGGATGCCTCTATCTCATGGTTCAGTTTAGGACTGGCTGTGAAGAACTGTGGACATAACACCTGACTTCAGGCTGCAAAATAAACTCTTGTCTTTGTTATTGCACTTCAGCTTATTGTGTTAGTAGGGCCTGTTAAATCAGTAGTAGATTTAGTACCAAAAAAGTAGTAAATCAGTAGTGCAGTAAAAACTGGACCTTTGACAAGAATACAGGATTAAAAGAAAGAGACTTCTAAATTAGACGTTTGTAAGTGAAGGCTTACATAGCTTCTTGTTCATGCCTTCATTTCATTTATTCTGCTAAGCTGGAAAAGATTTCAGCCATTTAGAAAGTGGCAGACATTAACCTGGCATCTCATGAGGGAATATTTGCATTTTCTCTTGAACCATCTGTTGTTAGTATAAGACAATAGAATAAACGAAGGAATCCAATGCTCCCTAGTATTGTCTAACGGTCTTGTTTGTTGGACCAGACTGTTCCATTGTAGCAACTTATTTACACTATATTCTGTTAAGCCATAGCTTCACATAGGTAGAGGTGGAAGGAAGAGCCTGTGGAGTGAAGAAGTTTCTCAGTAGTTTGCCAGCATAAATTGCACTGGGTTCTGCTAATAAAAATTGTGCCTGGAAAATCTATCCAAGTGACTAAGGGGATGGCTATTCTTTTATATAAAAAATGGAAATGTTAGGATAAAAGTAAGACAAGTGCAAGTATACATGAATACTTTACAATTCAAATGGTTGGCTTTCTGACCTTGGTGGAGAGTCTCAATATGTGGCATAGGTCAAAAATGGCTGTGGAACTACTTTCTTTTCCCCTGAGAATAAAAAAATAAAAGTTGCACTACCCTTTTTTTTTTTTCCTGTGGGTGTGTAGTTTCTTCTTGCAACTGATACACTAGGTATGATAAAGCTGCACTTGGGTTTAAATTTACAGATTAGTAACTTCTGCTTTGTGTCTTAAAGGACTGGCATAAGCTGGTTCTGGGTGCTTCACTAGAGCCACAGCGATGTACGAGCTGCAGAGCGGGCCCTCAGCCATGATTCAATTCACACATGTGTGTCTTTGTGCAAGGGCATGCCTTCATTTCTCAATGCATGTCTTCAAATTTTGTAGGGTTTCTTGAAAACAGATGTGTTCCACCTAGCTTTAGGTACTTAACTGGAAATTATGCTTCTGTATCAGTTGGTGGAACTAGTGAAATTGATGTGAAGAGTATATTTCTTAATATAACCCTACAACTTTCTTGAATTAATTCTATTCTTTCTTGCACTTACTGTCTCATATTTTTGCCTTCTGGCTTTGGTCATTTGATTCTGTGATGTTTGACTATGTTAAAGGTGAAAGATCAAAATAAGCTGTTCTCTTTTCCTCAGGAAAAAAATCTATTTTGTCCTCGCTCTTCATTTTAGAGAAAGCAAGAAGTCAGAAATCTCCATTTTTATGCAAGCCTTTCAGATTCTGTATTCAATAAATAGATTATCTTCTCTTTGAAATCCATGATTTCTAGACTATTTATTGAAGTGGGACCATTTAGCTTGGCATGCCATATTAAATGATGTGGTGCTGTAGATTTTGTTTCAGTTCTGCGCTGCTGTGTAATGAAGATAATTTAGCATTGTTGACACAGTATATACTTGTGTTTGAGTTGTGTCAATAATATATTTCCATGTGTAGCCAGATTCATTAAGAAAGGAATCTTAATAATGCATGGAGAAGGCAGGGGTTCTGCTAATGAACAGATTCCAAAGTAACCAAAACAGTAATTTAGCTGGGATACATTTTAATGTATTTTTAAGTAGGCAAAAGGTGAAACAGTTGTTTGGAACTCTAGGAGGATCACATTAAATGGCCTTAATAGCTTTGCACTAATATTATAATTTAGTCATTATGAGGACAGTGGGATTTGGGTTATGTGCTTTATTTCCTTACTTGACCAATATAACCGACGTGGCAAGCCTTAGTGGAATAATAAATAATACCTTCTATGCCCTCAGGTTGTGGAGAGTTTCCTATGCTTGCACTAGCATTATTATTTTTATTATTTATTACTGCTGACACTTAGATTTGTCCTAATATGAATGGGGAAAAGAGGGAGAATATTAATTTAATATAAAGTTTGTATATTCTCTAATTGAGGCTTATGCATCTCATCCCCTTTAGTGCTTTTGAGTAAATACTCTGTAATACTTGGAAGTATAGCCCAGGGAGGACTTTAATTGTGAAGTGCAATTTTCAGCTGAAGTTTGTTTTTCTCTCCCACCGAGAGGCAAAAAAGTCCCTGGTGGAAGTGGTGCTGAGGTATGTTTTAGGACTGAATAAATTGAAGGGATGGAGCAGTAATAGCTAGGCCTCCCTGACAACTTTTGTAAACTGTTTTTGCCACACACCTTGTTTCTCAGTCATCAGCATCAACTGAAAACTTGGTGAAAACTGGTCCTAGTTGTGTAGCGGGGTTTTTTGTAAGGAAGTATTCACTGAAAGCTGTTACACTTCTTTCTCTCTTTAGTCTCCTAGGGTATTAATTATTGTGGTGAGGATTTATCAGTGGTTGTCTGCAGGAGTTTCAAAAGATTGTCTTAGTGCCTCCTACCACAGCATAGGATCTCACTGATGAGTTTTATAGCTGTTACTGTCAGGTCACCCATCCTACCAGGATGGAAAATAGTTGGAAGGTCTAAATCAATCATCTGTCCAACATATATAAGTGAATCTTCATTTAAGTCAGAAAAGCCACATTGTCTTATGCATTATGTATTTGCAAAGTCCAGGTGTAGACATTCCCTCCCTGCTTACATGCAGGTTTTCATGTCTAAATCCATGAATTTTAGTCCCATTTTGCTGCATATTTGTGTGTTTCTGTAGCATGAGACCTTGATCTAATGAGATTATAGCTTTGCTTGGATAGGTACTCCCCTAATAGATATCTGCGCAAGGCACAGGGAGTCTTACTCTTGCCTGAGTTGATGTTGTACAAATAATTAATTTAATATGTTCATAATTAAACTCGATTAAAGTGATTTTTGGTAATAAATTGTCTAATTATAAAACTTTGTAAACATCTCAGTTTAGATACTGGCCTTCCAGTAAGGAAGTATTTCTTCCTTACTGTGTTACTGTCAAGGAAATGGCAAAGCAAATCACTGTTTCTGTTCCTGGTGAACTCGGGGCTGCTCCTCCTACAGCTTTTGAGCTTGTCTTACCTAGCAGCTCGATGCAGCAAAATTTAAAGATCTTATGTTGGGCCAAGTTATTTTCCACTTCAGCTCCCATAGAGCTTCTGCTCCTCTTTTCCCTCTAGATTTCTTTTTATTATCTCTTTGCAAGGAAATATGTGGTTACTTGACTGGGGTGATGGATCATGTGCAAGAGGGTCTAACGTCGTGTTAAAATATGGGATGATTTCTCCATTCAGGCCACAGAAGAAATGATGTTCCTCAACTACAATTTCCAGGATGCACTAAGGACATATAAAAATATTTCAGTGAGCAGTTATTTACCATTTTGATTGAAAACTCATCTGTAGGAAGCATATGCTTCTCAAGAATTTTTTGTTTTAGTGAAGATGAGATTTTCAGTGGTTAAAAAATTATGAGGAATTTTCAAAACCATATCATTTAGCATAATGAACTATAGCCCTTCTAGAGCTCTATGTGGGCCAAGAGAGGAGAAATGGATGGAAAAGAACATTGGGAACGAGGAGAAAATCTGATAGGTAAATCAGGAAGAAAGACTCTTAGAGAAGGAATGGAGGCTTTGAAGGTCTCACCGTACTAGAATGAAATAAAGTTTGTGTATCAGTAAGTGATTACAAGAACAGAACAGAGAGAAACAAAAGTTGCCCCTTCAGTAGTTTGAAGGCAATGTAATTTAAAGTGGAGGAATCCTTAGAAAAGTAATTTTAATAATTTCTTTCATAAAGTGCACTTTAATATAAACGATTAAAAATGCTTTGGAAATCTTAGTTTTCCCCAAAATCTGCATAATTCTGTTTTCATGGACAATAATGCTTTCCAAGTGTTATTTTGTATTTGAAATTCAAATTTTAGAAACTGTCAAATTAATGCCACCAGATTTTATTCGTATGCTGAAAATATAGTACCGTACACATTTTTAAGTTAAAAATAGTCCTGAATTTATTGTCACTTAGTGGGTTTTTTACAGACTAGGGAAGCAAGTTGGCATGGAACGTGAATAGTACTTTTTCAAGCTGCTCAGTCCTGAGAATTAAGTTAGTTAGGGGTGTAGAAAACAAGTGTCCTTCTGTCTGCTGGCCAAGGGTGGCAGAGGACCCAGGTCATCTGGGCAGAGTTCGGCTGGAATTCTTCTCACCAAGCCAAGTGTTGCATGTCATATCAACAAGCTGCTTTATGCTGGGGAAGAGGGACAAGATCTTTTTAATTTTAACCTTAAAAATAATCTTTGGGATTGTGTGCCATGTTTGCCATTGCATTTCTTCTACTTTTATTCCTATCCCTTATGTTTCCTGTCTGTTTGTACTATTGATTATTGTGAAATACATACCAGCAAAGATATTTCTGCCAGACTTCTTACCTCACTGTATCTAAATAAAGTGCAACGGGTGAAAAGCTTATCTCTCTGCAAAGGAGGTAACAAGCTATCACTGAAAGTACAAGGTTGTCATCTAGATGAGTTTGAAAATGAGGGAAAGAGAAATAAACCTTTCTCCGTTGTTGTTTGTATTATAGTATAGGGCATGAGTGGATTAAAAAACCGTCTGAGACAAGAATTTGCAGATCTTCCATATTTTGCCTGAGGGTTCTGTTCTGACCTGCAGTTAAAAGAAATAAAATATAATACAATACCTTGAAAGACTGATGAATCTCTAGGCTCTGTGAGGACAAATCTTGTGTACTTCAGTGATATATTGCTTTGGAGGTTCTCAACTAAGGAGAGATTTGATAAGACTGCAAATATTTTAGATGAGTTATGACTGCTCATGGCTAGCATGAAATCTGAGTCCTGAGTGAAGACGTTGTCCTTGGACAGTGGGCCAGTAAAACCTGAGCTCTCTTAAGTTCTACAGATCTTCTGAAAATAGTTCTCTCTTGTTTGGCAGATGATCTGTGTTTAGCTAGTATTTCTGTACTACAGACTCAGACAGATATGGACAGCGTGTGGCCCACATTTATAACAGTAGACTTACATGGTAATTGTACTCTATTTATCGTGGCTATATCCCTCATCCTGGGAGATACACCAAGGGTAGTTTCTTCACTGAGGTCAATACAGAATAGTAACTCATACTAGATTTTCTTGGCTTAGCACCTGCATTTGTCAAGATTTCAGAAGTGAAAAGGTTCGCCAAGAGAAATAACCATCCATACATGACAGCTGTCAGCACTTTGACCGTGTCAGCAGTTTCAAGAAAATCATACTTGGAAATGCAGTGAACAGAAAGCCTTAGTGCCTCTACTGATGCACTGTTTTGCAGTTCAGGAGCACTCATGCCCCTGGTGTTTCTTTTTTTTGTTTGTTTCTTCATCATATCCTGCAACTACTGCAACTATTAGTAAATCTATTTGGCGTTATTCATCTTTGGGTCTGTGGTCAGTAAAAAAATCCCCAGTTTACTCTCATGTTGGGAAATCTGAGAAATAAATCTGTAGCTGTGTATTTGGTACTGACTTGAGAGATGAAGAGTCTGAAACATCATCTTCAGATCTGCTCTCAGATCAGCAGCTGCTGGTTTGAGGAGTTCATACACGTAGAAGACTCTTTATTCTATCTATATCTTTAGGGCTGCTTGCACAAATGCTCTCTGAAAGCACTACTCTTTTGGGTATACCTGCAGTTGCTTGTGAACATTTTTGTCTCTGCCTGAAAGCACCTGTCCTCTCTTTTTGTATGAGCAAAGCTTGATTCTTTCTCCTTATAAATGTAAAATCAAAGTCAGTCTGCAAGATTGTACTATCTCGGATAGAGGTCTATGAACCATGTCAAATATTTGCTATTGGACGGGTTTGACTGGACACCTGCGTTTTCAATAGCTTTAACAGAGCATGGACTTACCGGTCTATAATGTTTAAACCTGAATAAATAAATAAGCTTATCTAGCAAATGAGGAGACAGGAAGGAATTCCTGAGTTGTCAAAGAAAACCTTATAAAGTAACGACTTCTGTGACACAGCAAAGTGTTAGAGAAAATTGTCGCAAAATAACAAGAGGCACTTGATTTTAAATTAAAATACATTCACCTTTCACTGAGAATGAGTGCAAATACCTTCCCTCTTAAGCTAAGACCAAGGCAACTCTTGATTTATGTTTACATACAAAGTGTAGGACCACTTGGGGTAATCTGCATTTGGATGGCCTCCTCTATAGAGAGAATTCTTCTGCCTCCTTCCTCACATAGAAAAAATTCTTCTTTTTAATGGTTTCTCCTTCTGTGGTGGCAGGGAACAAAGCATACTGGCCTTCTCCTCATCCAGCCTCCTCCTCTGCCCTCCATGGCAAGCAGGGAGGCACAGGTGGGTGAGGGCAGAGTGGATGTTCAGAGCATGGGATGCAGCCTGGCTCTTTGTGTTCTGCTGGAGGTCCCTCTGCTGGAAGGATGCTGGATACTAGAGGGGTATGGGAGCAGGGTGTGATATTGGAGGGCAAGAGGTGCCCAGTCCTTCTTACTACCTGTAAGAGATGAGAACTTTCTGATTCTCCTTGAAAGTAGCCCCCTATTTTTCAAAAAACCTCAGTTTTCCTGTCATTCCCTTTCAGCCCACTGGGATTTTGTTACAGCCATTTCCAGGATGGATGCTTTGCCATTGCTGGGGAAGACTGTGCTTGGGCTGTTGAGAAACCATGAGTCAGCTTGCTCAAGGGAAGGAGGAGGAGGCGAGGAAATCTCCTTTTATGATGAGTCTTCCCACACTTCCTGCTGTTTCTGTTTTGGGCACCCTGGTTCAGAAGCTGTGGGCTGTTTTCTGCCCGCCTTCTGAAAATTGTTGCTTCCCTAGGAGGATGCTGGGATCATCTACTTGTCCTGATACTAGGTGTCAGTATCCCACGCCTTTCCCCATCTAGAACAAAAGGGATGATGTATCATCTCCTCTTGAAGTGTTGTGTAGTAGGGGGGCAATGGGACAGAAGAAAGCCCTTGCCAAGCTCTGTAGAGTCTGGGAGTCCAGCAACACTGCAGAGGATTTCTGAGGCACTCATCAGTGCAGTTTATTCTAATCCTGTGGGATAAACACATTCTTATTCAATTCACAGGGACCCTGGTCCTAATGTAACTGAAGTGTGACCGGACTTACAACACTAACAATGAAGAAGTTTTTTTTCAAATAACACACCATCCATTTGAGCAATTTATGCAATAAAATACCCACTTCTGCCTCTGTGTTTGGCAGGTCAGATTGTGAGGGTGACCCGTAACAGCGCTGAAATGCTTTAAATGTAATATGCATCTGGATAAAAATGATGACAAAAGAGGTAACAAAACAGTGCTGTTCAGTTCGCTTGCTGGAAACATCTTGCAATGCTTCATTTCTATTTCATGCTGGAGTTTAGAGCCGCTACAATAGTGACAAGAGAAAAAAAAATAGAATTGCTTCAACTCTGTTCTCCCACCCACGGATGTTCTTTAGTGTGGAAAATGAGTCATCAAGAAAAGATATTTTTACTTTGCAAGAGACATTAAAGAAACATTGATCTTCAGACAAACTGTGTGTCAATTGATTTACCAGTCAAAAGGTCTGATTATGCTTGTATCCCTTATACAGATCTTATTTTCTTTGGAACCACCGAGCAGTCACAACAAGAGGTGACCAAAATGACCTGCCCAGAATTCACAAACTGCTCAGACGTGGCTCCCGCTTTGACAGTTGTGTGACATGGCTGATGTGAGGGCTGTGCCAAGCTGCCTGGGCTACCCGAGTCTCTATTTGGAAGAAGCTGGGGCAGACCCTCAGCAGAGATTGAGTGTCCCAGGCCCTTTTGCAAGCACTGCACCAGCCCAGCCCACAGTGGCATTGGTGGCTCTGCCAGGACAGGGCTTACTCACCGTCTTGGCCTCAGCTTTTTTGAATGTG
The DNA here is from genome assembly GCA_004320125.1 of Scolopax mira. Classification (NCBI taxonomy): domain Eukaryota; kingdom Metazoa; phylum Chordata; class Aves; order Charadriiformes; family Scolopacidae; genus Scolopax; species Scolopax mira. Next base: position 172,163 of record BJBW01005713.1, read on the forward strand.
ACCAGGAACATTTGTTGCTTTTGCAGGTCAAGTCTCTGGCATGGCACAGCCTTGCAAGCAGTTTTTGAGGTTTCATGTCATAGGTGAAAAGTAAAGTAGAACTGATTTGTGGGCTGGCCTCTTCATTTGAGAAAATTATCAGCTGGGATGGGGGGGAGGCTGCTGTTTACCATCTGAGAATTGGGCTGCTAATGTTCTTTTGTATCTTATTTTGGAGTATAAGGCTTCAGTATAATGGCTAGTAAACATAGGCCTTTTATCTGTAGTTTTCAAAGCATTTTGCAGAAGGGGAAGAGGAAGCATGAGGTTCAAAGCCATGTAAAGGAGTTCATCGGTTGCCAGGTGCACAGCTCATACCTCGTCCTCATTTGTTTCCACTGGACCATGCTTTTATCAGTCTCAGCTGTTCAAAGGTGCTGATGGCTCAGCTGAATGTAAAGCTGCAAACCTACAATCAGAAACGAGTATTTATCACCCCAAATTTGTTTTCTGGCAAGCCAGTGTGACTTTTGAGCTAATATTTTTCCCCAGTAGAAGTGTAGATCGTTTATTACAGTTTCTACATCATTATTACACCTTTTATTAGATTTGTTAGCATTTATTCTCAGATACCAAGTTTGCACAGGTAAAACATCTGGAAAGCTTTTTGTGTTGTTCCACGATATCTGATCTTTGGAAGTTTATGAGCTGTGAGGATTATGGCTAGGCTATCCTTAACTGTACTTTGGTGGGTGTATAGTTCTTCCTATCTGGATATCAAATGAGGAGTTGACAATTATTTGTGTAAGTCCAGCACAAAGATGTTATCTACCAAGAACTGCCAACCCTGGTAGTCTGCCGGACATGAGGCTGCCACGGCTCCTTGTCCCCAAGTGCAGCTGGTAGCAAGGTTGAGCATGTATACCCAGTAGACACAATATGTGTATATATCCTCCAACTTCCTATCCTACTCACCAACTTGGTGCTCATGAGAGGCCAGCCCACACTTAGCAGGGCAGGGCATGGCCAGACAAGCATACTGACCTGTCGACCCAGGACCAGCCTCTTTTATCCCCTTGTCCCTCTGTTTTCCCTTGGTTGTTCCTCTTCAGACCACCTTTGCCCACCTTTGGTCCTTCCCATCATGTGTCTTGGGCAGTTCCCAGGAGCTCTTGCTAGGCACCTTATAAAGTGTCCGATGCCCCCTGGCAGTAATCCCTCTCCCACTGACTCCCCGTGTTGGTGTCAGCCCCAGCCCATGGAACCGATAACTTCCCTGGACCAGTTCCTTGCTGGCTGGTGTCACTGCGTGTGGAGATGACTACCTAACCTGCCAGCAACCGGAGTGAAGTGCCAAGTGCCCTTGTTTCCATTACACCTGCTCAAGGCTTCCCACTGTCATCTCCAGAGAGCCATGTGCTGGCACCGGTGGCTTTAGCTGTAGACCTTGTTGTCACAGGCACCCATCATGTGTGAAAGCTGTGGAGACCTCCCTCAGCTGCCGAGTCGTACTGACTCATCAGGCCGTTTCTGGATGGTTTAATCTGTCTATTAATAAACCGGCTTGCATTGCTTTCACTTGTGCCTAGGCAGAGTTGAACTCTTTCAACCCTTGTGTCTGTTTATTTAAATTAAATATGATTTGAGTGCAAACTGATTTGGGCAAATTACCATTTTTTCTCCTTATTTTTTCTATATGGCTGGATCTTTTAATGGTTCATAAAGCAGGCAGCTCACTTGCTTATCTCATACTGGATGCTCAATTACTGAAACCTCTTGTTGCCTGATCCTCTGTGAAGCTTTGTAGCCTCACAAAAACAATGTTTCCCTATGGAAACAGATGTCAGAGCTCCTGTTGGTTTTAGGAGCAGTTTGATTTAGAAATGTAATTGCTAAGCATTGCTAGTTGACGTCACCCCCCATGTCCTTTCCATCCCACAAATTCTCTGGCTTATAGCATACCCTCTCCTTGCCCCTCTCTTCCCCTGCCCCCTCCTGTGGAAAAGGGGCTGGCGTGCTGTTTTCAGTTCTTCCTTAAGGAAAAGAGGTTCATTTGTGACTGTGGATTTGAAAGAAGAGGGTGTAAAAGGAAAGGCAAACTCAATTGACCTTTGACTTGGAATTCTGTTTTTCTGAGGGTGTAAGATCCACCGAGGTCACTGTGGGGGTTGCATGACCCTGAAAAGAAGAATAGACTCCAAAACTGAATAGTTTACATGCTGTCTGAACAAGCTGTATCCTTTCTAATATCCTTTTCAGATTTAGATGTAGACTGTAGTTTCTGCTTTCACAAATACTTCGATGAAAACAAATATAGCTCACTGGAAATACATTGTGTAAGCTGTTGATGCCTATGTTTGCCTACTTTATTAGGCACATTTACAGTACGTCACTGCATTTCCATTTCTCTCCTGATCTAATAAAGCAAATATAGTACATCAAATGAAATTAGCTTCATTTCACACTTCACAGTGGTGGATCCAGTGTCCTGCAGGATATGTATTTTATTTTTAAAACAAATTAAACAAACAAAATGTTATTTCTCTGTAATTTCATTTCCTTCTAATTAGCATTTTGGGAAGCAAGTGGCTTTGATGCTAGAAAGATGTAGTATGCATTATGCTGCTGCTCATTAGGTTAGAATGACATGGTGAATTCACAGAAGGTGAGGGACCACAAATTGTTTAAAGAGATTAAATTTGAATTATCGTAATTTCTCATTGAAGCTAGGATTCATTAGTGAAATATATCATACTAGAGCAGATTTCTTTTTCAAATTTCAATGTGATCTGTATTGCAAAGAATGGTTTTTTTAAAAAAAAAAAAAACAAAACCAAACAAACACCCCCCCTAAAAAAACAAAAAACAAACAGAAGACAATCTATAAACAGAGGTCTTGTTTGTCTGTAAATTAAGGTTACTTAGCTGGCTTTGTCTGACTTTGCTTACCAGTTTTCTGGTTTATTGCTGTGTCTATGAGCTCTGTATTGGCTTTGTCACTGCTGTAAAGATTATGGTGATGATAGGATCAGTCCTTTCGGTAGGACTGTTCAAGGGTGCTGGTGCTCAGTAAAGTCCTATATGAATACACTCTCCTCATCATAAGAGGTATAGCTATATATCCCTTATTTCCAGTGGAATTACCTCCTGTTCCCATTGCCTCTCATACTGCTTACTGTACATAATGTTTGTAAAATTTTTAAGTTTTTAAAAAAATCAAACTGATTACTACTCATCTCATTCTACTTCATAGAATCATAGAGTGGTTTGGGTTGGAAGGGACCTTAGAGATCATCTAGTTCCAACCCCCCTGACATGGGCAGGGACACCTCCCACTAGAACAGGTTGCTCAAAGCCCCATCCAGCCTGGCCTTGAACATTTCCAGGGATGGGAATGTCTCACCACCCTCACAGTAAAGAATTTATTTCTAATATCTAATCTAAATCTCCCCTCTTCCAATTTAAAACCATTGCCCCTTGTCCTGTCACTAGACTTCCTGAAAAACAGTCCATCTCTGGCTCTCCCATAGGCTCCCTTTACATATTGAAAGGCTGTTATAAGGTCTCCCCAGAGCCTTCTCTTCTCCAGGCTGAACAACCCAAGCTCCCTCAGCCTGTCCTCATTTGTAGACAGTTCAACAAATATGAGATCAGTAAAATCCCCTTGCTCTGGGACGCAGTGGCAATTGAATGGTCAACTGCTGTGACTATGTTCGGTGGAAGTTTGGTAAAAAATATATAGTGGGTGTTCCAAAAGTAAAACTCAAAAATAGCAGGTGCCTTCATGTAAGCCTTTCTACTTTGTTGGTTCAAAAGGGAAGTGTCAGGGTTTTGCAGTTTGCAGAGGAGAAAAGCTGTGCTGTCCATACTCCTCAGAATTCCATTGTACAACATATTCATGGTTGGATATACCTAGCTAAATTAGGCAGGCAGTAGATGTAACATTTTTCCTATATATACCTGATCACTTGAAAAAATGTGAAAAAACTCTAAACCTTTTATTGGGATTGAAAATACCTGTATTTAGCAGGAGAATGTGAAGCACTAACATACAACAATACTTTTGCCAGCATTGAAAAACGTCATATGAGAAAGGTTGGTCTTCCAGGTGGTGCCTGTGATAGAAAAGAGCTCATTATCTACCACAGGCTATGTGTGAGCTGAAACAGTTCAGTTTCATTCTTGAATAATTGTTTCCCACCTGTAAAACAGGAGCACTATCTATGTCTTTCCTACCAAGGCATTGTCCCAACACTTTTGATAGTGTTTCTACAAGTGCTGAGGCTCACGGAGAATGCAACTGAGGACAAGAGCAATAGGTATGCCCTTTGGTGGTCCACTGACTAGAGAATGTGGGGAATGGGGAGTGGGGGTAGAGAGGCTTACTGCTCTTTCCTTCAACTCAACCAGTTTTGCTGCTGAGTAACGTGAGAGGTGAAATAGTCAGTGCTAAGCTGTTCTGTGGTGGTGACTTTTTGGTTGTTTTTTGTTGGTGGTTTTTTGGTTTTTCTTAAAAGCTTGAAATTTGATTGCTTACATCACTAACTATGTTCTTGTTAAATGTTATTAATTAAAGCTGCTTGATCTGATTAAGTCATTTAGGTTAAATTTAGGTTAGATTTTCCTTTGAGCACTGAGGACCCTATCCTGCAAAGTGCTAAGCATCCTCTGCTCCCACAGCCTTCTCAGCTAGGAGCTGAGGACACAGCACGCCCCAGGAGGTGGCCGGGTCCTCGTGAGGCCAGATCATGCACAGTCCAGCATAATTTAAAAATACGATGAAGCCTTTCAAATGTGTTTTGATTAATACATCATGGATTCTCCCACAGTAATAACTTCTGTGCCTTAATATATCACTGTAAGTACTTCGTTAAGCAGTAAAGCCTTGCTATATTTTTCAGGCCCTCTGCAATATGTGTCCTGGTGTGAAAGGAGACGGCTATTTTTCCTTTTAATTTCTCTGGTGCAAATAAGTGGTACAGCTTTACTGTTCCATTTCACCCCAGGCAGTAATTTCGAGCAGTTACCCACTTCTCTTGGGCTTAATGATGCTATCAGGTGGTGGAAAGTGAGTGACCTTTCAAAATGGAGTGAACTGCAGTCCCTCTGCCGCTGGGCTCCTGGCTTTCTGTTGGGGAGCAGCAGCCTCTGCAGTAGCCCCGTGGCACCTGCGGGGGCTGTGAAAGGAAGGGGGGTGTTTATTGATCAAGGTGACTCATAGCGCTGGTGCCTCTGATGATAAACAACTGCATGAGCAGTGTCACCAGCATTACCACTGCTGGGTAAGTTTTTTGGGGGGGAATTTTTTTGGAGAAGAGTAAAATGCTGTGTACCTACCCGCTTGGGGAAGGTTTTCCTTTGTGAATTCGCCTCCCTCAAGAAGAAACTGAGCCCCCAACCCTCAAATGAAAGAAATAATCTTCCCAAATCTTCATGTGACTCTGCCTACTTTGAACTAATTGCAGTTCAGCTGCCCAGTGGTGTGTTATGTTTTATGTGTCCAAGAATACAATTTGTATCTTGGTAAAACTGGCCCCGATTTTAACATGTAGATGGCTGAATCAGATTTTTTAATCTCTATATTTAGGTTCCTCAGTACAATGGCCTCCGTAAACAGGGTGACAAGCACTTGCAGCTGCATTACTGCATTGATGCTTTCTCTGCAGTCTGGGGTGCTGCTGGCTTCAAGTCTCTGCAAATGCACGTGGTGTCAGTGAGACATCAAGAAGGGAGGAGTTATTCTCTGAATTCTTTCATTAAATACCTTAAAGGTTCCATAAAGGTTCTCTTTATATCATGTCACTTTTTGTTAGTCTCCATAGCTCTGTCTTTATTAAAGGCTCTGAGGTGATCTTCAAATTAAGAGCTCTATATTAGTGAAAGACTTAATGGTTTTAATTTCACATTAGCAGAAGGCTGAAGTTTTCTGGACATGTTTACTTCCATTCTTTAGACTTACTGGAAATAGAACATTGGATTACAAAACTTATCACTTACTGGTTGTTTCCCATCTTCAAGATGCTTTCCAAATTTTGGTGATCATTTTGGTGGCTGATTGTGCTAAACTGTACAGAGCATGGAGTAAGGAAGGGATGAAGAGAGTACATAATCTCTGACATTTTTTTCCATTGCAGTTTTGCTTGTGACCGTGACAAGGGTATACCTTCACTTTTTTTATAAGTCAGTGAGAGTTTTGCCTATTGAATTTCATATGCCAGGATTTAATTTTGTATTTTGAGAAGTATATACCCATTTGAGTATCTTAGCATGAGTCTTACTTTACCAGTTTCTCAAGGGTATTTACATGCTGGCTTCAGAATAGTGGCTTGGGTAGTGGGCTCCCTTTTAAGAGCCATATTTTTCTAGAAATCCATGATAAAATGAACGTTTTTATACCTTTTTGAATATAATGAATTATCTAAAGTGGTAAGTATGTACTGATGGGTTTTTCAAGGGAATATAAAGAGTTTAGGTGTCTAACTGCCATTACTGCACAATTATTGTTACCTAATTATTTGTGAAATCTGGACTATAAGGCCTTATTTTTCAAAACTGCTGGTGGTTCCTGCTGATTTCTGTTGGAGATGTAGAGGTTCAGCACGCATGAAAGGTAAATCAGTGTCTAGAAGGCTTTGTAGTCAGTGATTGCCTTTTGAAAATGTGTGCATTTTTTCTTGCTGAGAGGCATATAGCAAGTCACTGTAACACAGCTGGGAATAGAACTACATCTGCCTTAGCAAGAATACAGGGGCTTCCTAAGCCAGTACTTCATCTGACATGTAATTAGTTTTTGAGAAGACAGGGATCTAATTAAGACTAGTGGAGGGATTTTTTAATTGTATCTCTACAAATTAAAATGGTATTCAGAATCTAACTACATGTTGGGGTAAGGTACTAAAATTATCTTTTGTTGTTTATTCTATATTTTTTTCTTAGGGTTTTCTGTAGGGATGTCTGCCAGACTATGCTGGTTATTTGGGTATAGTATGAAATTGATATTCCGTGTGCAGTCATGCATCTAGAAGCATTCTTTGGCCAAGAACAATCCATGTATTTAGAAATTGTTCCTTATTAGATGGGCTGTTATTAAATATGCCTTAATAGAAAAAAAAGAACCCAACCCGTGCAGTATGCCTTCTATTGCATCTGTCATAAAGAAAAAAATCAGTGTGTGTTGAATTCAGGAACAGCCAAAATTCATGAGAAGTTGGTGGAAAAGCTGTTTCAGATCTTAGCCAATGCTGCCACTTCAAATAAATAAAAAGTGCTTGAACTGAAATTCCCTGCTGCTATTATTCTGCACACTACCAAAATATAGTACAGGTGTATGCTTTGAATTTCTTTCCATGAGTCACATTGAGAGTCGTCAATGTCATATTCAACCTACAACTTTGTTCTCTGAGTTACTAGTGAGAAAGGCAAGTTTTACTCATTCATAATTTATTGAAATTAGCAATGGGAAACATATTTGTTGCTAACCTTGACAATGCAAAATTTTTCCTTTAATTTTACTTAATCTCCTTTTTCATCCTGACTTTACATGGCCATGGTATTAGCCCTCTAACCCTTCCTTGGGAGACTAATTCACTGTTTCATGGGCTTCTCCATTTCTGATTTTAAGCCAAGTTGTACTTTTTCCTCAGATTTCACCAGAATATGGCTTGCTGTTTTCCCTTGGGCCAGCATGTAAATATGATATCTATCTTTATGTTTGCATGCTGGAAAACATGTCTCAACAGTCATCACATTTCCTACCACACTTGCTCATTGATTTGCCATATTCTATATACCTAGCTGTCTAAACCCATTTACATTTTTTTGTTTGCTGGTCTGTTCTGCCAGATCGGTGATTGTTTCTTGATGATTCCTTCACTCCCTCCCATTTCTTTCTAATGCTAAGGACATCCAGAATGGAATGTTGTATTTGAACTGTTCCTGTGCCCTCAGACTGAAACTGTCATATTGGGAAAGAAATTAAAAAAGGATCATTTTTTTTTTCTTGTTGCCTTATACTGAATTTTCCATTTTATTTGCTGTTCGTAAGTATGTGCTGTTCGTGCCTGTGGTGTAGTAATAGAGATGTTACAGGTGTCCCAGTAAGGCTCCAGGTGTGAGGTATTGACCTGCTCTTGTGCTTCATGTTGTCCCTTTCACCACTATAATTCTTGGTTCTTTGGGGCAGAGGAGGCAAAACCCACTGGCATTGCAGATAGCACCTCCTGTTGTGTCTCTAATGGATGAAAGTGGTGTGGTTTTGACCCTCTTAGCATCCTAGGACATCAGGATGAGCCAGTCCCATGGATTTGCAAGCAGTCCTTGCAGCTATGGGGTGCAGGAGCTGGGAAGTGGGATCCCCTTGGATTAAGATGTGTGCAGGGTGCGGGTCCATGGCGTGTCATCACATAGCAACTTTCAGAGGCGCTGGACACCACTGTACTAACTTGACCAGAAGACTGTGTGTACCTGTAAGGAACAGATAAATAATTGGCTGAAGGTATGCCAGCAGTCCTGAGTTACGTGAACGCGTTATATCAGCATGAATAAACTGGGCTGGGCAACTTCATAGGCAACATCTATTGAAAATCTTGCCCTGTGGGATTTTTGTTATTTGAATGTGTGCAAAAATACGCACTTTTAGTTTAGGCTCTTCCTAAAAGCTATAGTCTGATGTTCAAATTCTGTAGTTGGAAGTTATACATTGAGTTCGCATTAATGTTAATGGAAGCTGTATGTATGGAACTTACAGAAGAAAATAGTTTTAAAATACAGTATTTCAGGTATAACAAGAAGTACTGGGGACTTTACCTCATTAGATAAACAAGCAAAAATGCCAACTAATTAATGAATGTGTAGAGTGGTCTAAGAATGGTGCCCAGGACTTTTCCCCATTGCCTGACACTGCATGTAAAGGAAAGGAGCCATTCCACTTGTTAAGGACACAATGAAGTTAAACTAATGTCTCCAGGGATTTATATGGGCTTTATGTTTGGTTTTAATGATTGAAATGTTAAGATGCTCTCCTCTATTGCTTGGATCAGTGTGACCGTTTGGTTTGCAGTTTGCCTTGTGGACCAAAAAAACCTTAATGGCTTTAAGATAACTGGCTCCAAAAGGAGCATGTCATGGTTGCTTCTGACAGCAGTGCTCCAAAATGAAAAAAAGAAAAGCTGAAGAGAGAAAAAACTTTTTTCCGTTAAAAATTTAAAAAAACCAACAAAAAACCTGTAGAAAACCCGCAGACAGAGAAGGTGCCCAAAGGTTGTGGTCATACCTGCTGCTCTGGCTGTATCTGAGCTGGATCAAAAGGTGACTATCCTGAATCTGTGTCCTGGGGCAGATTGAAACTGGATGAAGAGCTAATGGGTAGGATGGAAGGAGAATTCGAACCAGTGCGACCAGTGGAGAGAAGGAAGAACACAAAAGAGAAGTTTAAGGAGTATCCATGTCGAGGGGAGGGAACTGGACCTGGTCAGGCAGGGTCACTGCAAGAAAAGGTGGCTTTTGTGTTCTGGGTGAGATGGCCTGATTCTGGTGTAGTCTGATTGTGGACAACCTGGCTTTGCATGCATAGCCATATTTTGATCTATCTGTTTTGATCATATTTTGTTATTTTTTTTCCCCCAAGTGTCATTGGTTTGCTTATATCATAAGTGCCATTTTTATTTTTAGGAGTGCCCATGTGTTTGTTGGAGTGATGATTAATCCTGTAGACCTCGGTGCATTTACTAGAAGTTGCCGTGCTTTTTTCATTGGATGCTTTGCAAAAGGGAAATGATTGAGCTGCAGCCTTCTGTATCCCCTTTATTTGAATAACATGCTAAATCAAGCAGGGCTTTATGATTAACGTTCACTGTTTGATTCAGATGCACTTTGCTTGCGTGAAAGGACCAGTAATGCAATTATTCTTAGCGACAAACGCAAACATATAACAACTTTGACTCAGCGGCCTCTGTTCCTCCAGGTTATGTCAAGAAATGAAAGCAATGCCCTTTTTGACTCATTGACACGGCTCATCTCTCTTTGGAATAGTTCTAATTTGTCATCAATAGATATGCCTGGGACTTTTCATATGTCATCACACACGCCCATTCCCCAACATCCAGAGGAAAAGATTAGTCAGAGCCACTTGTTACTCTGTTCTGTCTAATTGTTGGTGCAGCAGGGGGAGTTTTGATATATAGTGAAAGGAGCGTGTGCATGCATTTCAATTCTTTGCAAGCACCTGGCTCTATCTAGCAGCAAAAAATAGCTGTGACTGATGCTGGGTCATCAGTTACTGGATCACAAGGGATGCAGAAACTCATTGAACTAATGTGTTTCAGGAGGAGATGTAAGGTGGCCTGTATATCTGAAAACAAATTGCTGAGAAGCAGACACACACATTCAAAACATTTTAAAGGATACTTCAAGAGCTGTTTAGAAATCCATGTTTAGAAATCCATGAAGCTTGCTTTATCAGGAATCCATAAAATAGCATGGATCACAATCCCATTGTACGGCAAGCTGCAAATATTTTTTAAAAAAATATTCGCAGTTAAGTATTTGTTTCTAGACATACCATAAGTGTGTTAGGGTCCAGAAGTTTTTTAGTTTTCTGTGCAACTTGTCTGTAATCTTGTTTGTCAAGTACTGAAGTTTCCGTTGGACTTCAGCGGGATTTAATCCAAGTTCTAAATTCTGTACAGAAAACAAAATAAATTTTATTACTATTTAATATTATTCTAGCTGCCCTTGACCAACAGTCACTTTTTCCGTAGTTGTACTGTGGAAACTTCAGTTCACCTTGGTTTAATTTTTTTCTCATTTTGGAGACTTCTGTATTCTAGAACACAAGAAGTTTGTTTTTCAGTAATTGCTGTTTTATTTAATGACATTAGTTTTTATTTCATTGCTTAAAAAAATAAAAGACACAAATCCTGTGCTTCAATGGTTGTTTTACTGCATGAAAGAGAAAAAATGTGTATGTTTATTTGAATATTAAGAAGCCTTATGCAAAGTTTTACTTTCAGAACCATGTCATGTGATGTGCTATCTTCCATATTTCTAACTCATGTGATTCTAATTACTGTTCATCTGTCTGTCTGTTTGGAGATGTACGTCACTTTGTGGTTGTGTTTTACACAACTGGAACTATTTTCAGTTCCATTTATGCTTTTGTCACATTATGGGGGCTGTGTTGTAAAAGGTATCAGGAATGAATGGAATGCTGATTTGTATTTGCTAATAGTATTTACTTCACTCATTAATGTGATTTGCAATACAATAAAATGTGTGTTATAGCATTATTAATGTACATTTATAAATACATTTTTAAAGTCTCCACAGTTTTTACTAAGGACCTTATGAATGCTAGTCATAGTTGATTACAAAATTTACCTGATAAGAGAAATCAGAATGCTGTTTTGTGTATATTTCTGAATATAAGCTTCAGCAGAGCACTTCATCAGCTGATGTGTGCTGGGTGGGATGGAGTCTTTCAAATACTCTAGAGTGGAAGAGCAAGATTATTTTTCCTGCAGTGTAATTGCATTGTTTTTTAAGAGTTCCTCTGAAAGGTAATGAAGTATTTCATAGCACAGTAATCATACATACCAAGTGATGAAGTATTTTGCTAATTCACTTGTTCATAAATTGTCAAAAATCCTAATACTTATCATTCACTCATGGTTGTGGCAGTTGAATACCAAAAGGACAGTTTCCGTTAAGTTTCTTTGTCCTAGCTGTAAGTAACACAGTAATAATTTTTGCTTATTTTGCATTGCTTTTATAGTTATTTGTTGGTTGTTTTTTTTTCTGCTCGCAACATAGAACAAAATGGTTTTCTCCAGGCTGTGACTTTGGGAGGCTTGTCTTTTGGAGGTGTCCATTAAGCATAAGAGATCTTTTTTGGCATAAAAACTTGCTAACTTGCTGCTTATGGCTGCTGTGTCCCTTCTGCTGTTATTTGCATACATGTCATCTTTGTACAAATTGGAAAAAAGAGTTGACATTGAAGCCTTTTGCAATGTGTTTAACTATTAGTTTTGAATTGTGACTCTCTTCAGAGAACTTCCTAATTCAAATAAGGTCAACTACCAAAAAAAGAAAAAGATTAATGGAAATTTTTTTTCTTGTTAAGTATTCCAATTTTTTGTGTAAATAGCCTACCTAGTTTTTCAGCTGGCCTATACGTAAATGCCTTCATCTTCTACCAATTCTCAAGACACTTGATCAAAGGTCAGATATTTCAGGAGTGCAATATGAAAATTTTGTTTGAATGGGATCCCACAGGACACGTTCTGACAATCATAATTTTTACCCTGTATTTGTGATACGATCTATTGCAAAGCTACTAGGTTTCAAACTGGATCCCTGGCTAGTTACTAGAAAAGAGAATGGCCTGTACAAAAGATCGTGGAATCTTTTTGAACCAATTTTCTTTCATTTGAGGAAAAAGGCTGGGCAGAAGTAAAATAGTATAAAGTATTAATAGTACAAATAATATGAAAATGAAGCTTTCTCAAAGATAGGGAAACAAAGGAGTGAAAATGGGAATGGGAATATTTTCCATATAATAAGTGGACCTTCATGAAATGTTGTTTTAGTGTGGCATGTATTGTGTAGATACTGAAGATAATTAGTAATTTTGGTAGCTGATAGCTAGAAATTGGTGAAAGAAAACAATTTCAGTTGCATCTGTTCAGTTGGACCTTATTCTTATTTCTTCTTACTGCCTCACCTAGAAGAGAGTAAAATCTTGAGGTCCGTATCATGCTTTGGTTTTAGAAATATTACAGAGATGATTAAAAGGGCCCTTCGGCGCAAATTTTTCTCCAGTATAATTTTATTTTTTTATCAAGGTTTCACTAATCTTTTCTTCAGCTCACCAGCTTACTCAGAAGTTGACCCTGGCATATAATCAATACCACAGTAGCATTTAATCTTACATATTTGTCCATAGACTGCCACTGACTCACATAGACTCAGTGACTACGACTAGACTGAGTCGTAGTATTCGTCTTCTGGTATAAAGTTTTGTGCGTCCTATTAACTTACTGCTTTACTTCATTGATGAGCTAGATTTGTGATTTTGGATATCATAAACAAAAAAATAATCTCATCTGAATTCGGTAGGTCCAGGTGCGTTAAGATTAAGAAACTCCTATTTAGTCTTTTCTTGTTACAGATTGGCATTAGACTATCATCAGATTCCGTGTGACAAAAAATCTTGTTTCCTTCCTACAGCAAATTTGCAAGCTACAACATTAGCACATGGAGCTCTGGCTCTAGTAGGGACAGCTAAAACTGGAATAGAAACTAGATCACAATTTCCACACTTAATAAGGCAGTAAGTCAGCTGTTGCCATGGGATAGAGCTGGCTGAATTGTCGTAACCGTTCCATAGGCATAAATCTTAGACTTGTGCCAGATGCTTCATGCTGTTCCTGCTGTGCAAAACAGCTGGAAATTCAGCTTAAAGGATTTCTTTCCTGGAAAGAAACTACAGGTAGCGTAGAGCTGAGATAACGTGAATTTGATGGGAAGATACGTCATATTCTCCAGCTCCAGCGTCACTGTTGTGGCTTCAGGGTACATGTCGGATCCTGGTATTTGTACTGTGATAGCTAAAAACTGCAGTTCAAGGCACAGGAAAACAGTCTTACAAATTGATGTAAAGAGGTGAAGCTGGTTCTTTTCATTTTTATGAATGTGCTTTGTCACAGGTCACAGTAATTTTTGCTTTGCTGCCTTCTTCTGTTTTCATGGATTTTTAGGTTGCCCCAGAGCTTCCATTTTTGGGGTAACATTTTGCATGGTAGTATAATCAGTTTGGACTCTTGACTCCTTTTTAACTAGTTTTAAGAAATTACAGTAATGTCAAATGCAGGTGAGTCTGCTTGTTCCATATTAAATTGGGACAGATTCATCTGAGAAATAGCAATTACGTGGTGGATTGATGAATCAGTTCTCAAATGCAGATAGACCTTTGCAGGATAATCTTTCTGAAGAAGGAGCAGATATGGTTAAATCACACTAGAAAATGCTTGCAAGGAGTCCCCTGTGAGTAGAATTATTACTGAACTCGGGCTGTGGATCTACATGTTAGTATTATTTCAAGCAATAAAGAGTTTACATTAAAAACTCATAAGCAGTGAAACATGACAGCTCTCACTAATTTCTCATATGGTGCCTTAGTGTTTGTTAAATAACAAAAATTTTACTAGGCCATTTCTATTATGAAGCCTGTTCTGAGCTTAAGGGTCAAGAAACATATGTACTGCGGGATGCCTTCTGCAAGAGGGTCTGAGTTGAATAAAACAGAAATAACACCATCACGGGGGCTTTGTTTACACCCAAGAGTTTAACTATGTCCATGTAGCTAAAGCAATATAACTGAATGAGCAAGGACGATGGGTGGCTGGTTAGAATGTGTTTATGGGAATGGAAATAAATTCTAGTGCTATAAGCTGTATTTATAGTAATATAACTGCAATGGGGTCGAACAGAGGAACTGCATTGCCAGAAGAAAAAAATCGCATCCCTCCCTGGAATAATCATGTTGTACTTCTATGGGGTAGACCAGGCCTAAATTAATTCCAGTTGCATTTCTGCAACATTAAATAAGAATGGTGCTTCAGTAAAGGCTTTCTTTGGCTCTGAGAGGATATAACACCGAGAGGCATTGAACATCTGCATCTTCACTGAAGCCTGTGCTGTTTAAGGTGCTATAAGCCGTCGCAGCCCTCTGTTTCTGGCTTGGCTCTAAATCTCATTGAAGTCAGCGTGAAAATGCTTGGGAGGCTGCAGGACAGGAGCCTCCTAAGAGACCTTTGTTAGCCTGGTATATCTTGTTTTCTGACAAATCAGGTGCACAGTCAGTAGGAAGCAGTTTATCCTGAGTGCAGAAAAATGTGCTGAAGTGTGAGCCTATGTGACAATCACAGGGGCAAGCTGGAACAGAAAACCAAATTTTCTTCTGTTCAGTAACGTTATTTCCACTTTTTTCTTCCGTAGTCTGCACGTAGCTAACATAGAATTACAAGCCCACGCAAAGCACCACCACCTCTCTCTGGGGGCTCAAACAAACCATTTATTTTCCCTGATTATGAGTTTAAATATGTGTGAGAGGAAAGGGCTATCTAAAAGACTTTTCACACAAGAGCTTTCTTTAGCATAATACTTCACTAATCATTCTCGGGATACACTGATCTGGGGACGCTGAAGAGACATCCCAACATGTGCTGAAAATGTGAATTTAGATAGAAAGAAGACAATGAGACATTCCCTTTTTTGTGTGGGAGGAGGGCTGTGGAACTAATAATGTTAAAAGTTTCAGATGAAACACACCCAGCATAATAAACTAATGGTTCTGCGGAGTAGAGGACTAAACTAAGTTTGTTCAGTTCCTAAACTAAGTCAGTAGTGTTTCTAATAAAAACTACTGGTTTATTTTAATTGGAAATAAAGATCCCATTTTCAGGCATTTTCTTCTTTAATCTTTGGTTCATAACTGCCTTTTCTCTGAAGTGACAGCTCAGGCTCATCAGATTCTGATACTATTCCCAACATACTACCATTTAATTTCAGTTTGGCAGACAGATTTTCTATTAATGCTTTTCAGATGGAGGTGACATCAGATTTTTGTGGCAAATTTTTTCCTGTAAGGGGACTTTTTGTTACTGGGATCATAGAATACTTTTTCTTTACATGATTTTTACCCTTCCTTTCTCCTCTCTGATAATTATATTCAGCTTACTAGTGTGACCACTGCTGGATTCAGTGGGTGCTGGGTCAGACCCTGAATTTGCTTACAGTCATTACAGGATCTGATTTGAGACTATTTCTAACCTGCATCTTCGTGAACCTTTTCATTTCAGTTCCATTTCACAAGAGCCACAGCATATTTTTTTCTTACTAGTTTCCATTTAACGTCGCCACAGCTGCTGCTGCCACAGATACCACATGATGAAGTAGAAGGAAGAGAAACACACTTTCGTGGGGTTTCTGTACATAGGCACATAGAGTAATTTTGTGGGTGCAGACTACCTGTGCAGAAGTTAACTCCAGAGTCAAGTCCAGATTCAAAGTTAGATTAGGTTGCTAAGAGCCTTTCACAGTTGAGTTTTGAGTATCTACACTAATGGAAATTCCATAACATCTTCAGCCCATGTTCTTGATCTCAATATGAAGAATTTTTTTATTTTTATACATATGTGAAATTTCCTTGCTTTGCTGCAGTTTTTAAATTGGATTAAGATGTTTTTTGAATTAGAAATGGGCAAATATGGAGTAAGTTCTAGAAAGATTTTTCTTGTTTTGGAGGAAAAGTCCACACTTGAAAATAATCCTATATAGCAGTAGTCAAATAAACCCATACTCAGCAACAATTCTGGAGGCAACAGAGATGTGCAAGCAGCCAGTGTAAAAGAGTAAGATCAAAGTACCTCTTTTGGTAGTAGAAGGAAGAAGTCATGGCTAGAAAGACAGTTTCGATAAGAACAGGCCTTAGTTAACTTCTTGTGTGGTTTTTTTGATGTTGAGTAGTTGTTTTTTTCACCACAGGGCAAAACTCTCTACACATAACTGCGCTGATGTACAGCATGTCCTTATTTTGGAATATTTCTCTATTTTAAATAGCGATATTTTATGCAGTGATAGAATAATTAGATTTAAATACCCTAGTCTTAAGGGAAAATGCTCCAAGATGAGGGGATACAGATGTTGCCTATTTGAAATGTCTGAAAAATAATTAAAAGAGAAAAATCACAAAATGTTAAATTTATACAGTGGTGGGATTTAATTCTGGCTTGACTGAGGCTATCAAGAGTCGTGTGGCTAAATCTGTTGTCAGCTGTAATAAACACTCTTTCTGCTTCAATTTATGTGAACATTTGCAGCTGTTGAAGAAACAGGCATCTTTGCCTCTTAGTCAAACAATACATTGAATTATGCTGGAATAGATGACGTGCAAAAACAGGTGACAGAGCTGTGTGGTAATAGACTGACTTATGGAAGAAAGTGTGAAGGCTCTACTTTTTCACATTGATTGCTCCTCCAGTCATTGGATTGTGAGTGTGGAGCTCATTGAATGCAAGTCCTTGAGAGAGACAAAGGAAAAAAATCATGCATGGTTTTATTTTGTAATTCTATATAGAAGTTAAATTCATGTAATTTAGAAAGATCCACTGAATCAATTTTCAGTGACGAACAATACATAGCAAAATTTATGAAGAAGGCTGTGCCATTCTGCCTTTGTCCTCTTGACTCACTACAACAAAGGCAGGATGGCTCAGTCACCTTCGTAAATTTTGGTATGTATTGTTCGTCGCTGAAAATTGATTCAGTGATCTTTCTGTCTGCTTAACTCACTACAGACATGAACACACGCCATGTATTATTTAAATGTGTAAGTTGACACATACAATTTATAGGATTTAGAAGTGGAAAGAACATGAATTATACAACAGAAAGCTTTCAGCATGCTGCAGTTGAATTTTTTTAATGCAAAATGAAGACACACATTAACCTTAA
Organism: Scolopax mira; assembly: GCA_004320125.1. Taxonomy (NCBI): domain Eukaryota; kingdom Metazoa; phylum Chordata; class Aves; order Charadriiformes; family Scolopacidae; genus Scolopax; species Scolopax mira. Next base: position 189,653 of record BJBW01005713.1, read on the forward strand.
AAAAAAATCGAAAGGAATTGGTGAATAGCTAGATAACTGAGCCCATCATGCCCATTTGTCCTGCTCTCAGCAGTGAATTAAAGGACATCTCTCTGGGTGGTAGGGAAAGCACATGTGGGCTGAGCTGGAGGACCAGGATGGTGTGTTTGCATGACTGTTTTCTGATTAAATTGATTCAGGTAATCCATGCAGTGAAGCTACCCTTTAGTGTGACTGTAGCTCTTTAAAATTAGATTTGAGCTCAGCTTGCTGAAGAGTTACAGATATCAAATAGGTTTGCCACAACTGTTATAAATACAGGGGTTTGAGGAGAGGAGGAGTCCCAGCCATCCAGAGCTTCTGCTGATAACCAGCAGGAACATACAGAAGTGTCCCAGCTACTGAGAAAGGCTTCCTATTGAATCTTGAGTCAGAAACCAGATGCAGCAAAAACTGGGCTTTTCTAGTTTTGTGGTGTTCAAAGAGCAGCTTTTTCTTTTGTGTTTTTTTTTTTTTTTAAGCATAAGTAAAGATATTGTGAAATGTTACTCTAAAGTGAATATAATGCAGTTTTGATATTCTTTTTAAGAAGGTTGAAATTGGGATGTGGCAGTTTAACGAAGTAAGCTATCAAAATGGGCATGATGCTTTTTTCTTTTTTTTTTTGTTTTTAGCTGAGCACTTCAAAAGCCATCAGAATAGCTGTTACCTTCCATCCTGGAAACTGTCAGGAATCTATAAATAAACATAAAATAATAGAGGAGGAGGAAAAAAATGTTATGCCAGCAGATAATGTTGTAGTTATTAATTCTGTTTTGTTTTTTCTTTTTCTTTTTACAGCGTATCCTATTCAGTGCATGTCTCTGAGGATTACCCAGGTACAGTGCACCATTCTTGTCCGAGACCCATGTATGCATGATACCACAATTTACCGTATTCAGATGAGAATCTCTGAAAGGGTGTTGATGTCTTCCAGGTGCATCCTTGTGCTGCTAATCACTTGACATTAGTTAGATTATTTCCACAGGTATTTCTCCTTTACAGTCCGACATTTATCAGCTGGGTCAGGGTGAGAAAATCTGGTTCACAAGTTCACAGAGACAGGAGCTTGTGGTGCTTTCTGTGTCCGGGGCCAGTGATGATAGGAGCATGAAAGCGCCCGATTCCTCTTTGTTGTGTGGTAGATCAAGCTGGATCTTTGAAAAGGCTGAGCAGTCTGGCGTGGGGCCAGCAAAGCACTTCTGCACTAGACCTTGAAGTCTCACGTTCTTCAAGCTGATCCTGTGGACTGCTCCTTGATGGTTCTCAGGGTCAGCTGGAGCCAAGGGTTTGTGTATGGCCGTGTCTCCGGTACTGTCAGCTTGTACAGATGTTCCCAGCTGCTCCCTCCTGCCTCCCTTCCACGCTCTGAGCTGGGCTGGCAAAAGCAATGGTGTAACTGGTCTGGATGAGGGGAATTATTCATATGCAAGTCAACCAGGCAAGAGCTAAAGCAAGGTTTTGCTAGCTTCTTTCCCCTGTTTCCTTCACAAAGAGGCCACACAGATACTTCAGGTGGCACAGAGGTTAGCAGAAGCAGGAGAGGGAAGTGAGGATGAGGGCAGACAGACTCTGTGTGTGTAAAGGTACATGATAGTGCTGTTGGATTGCATCACATTCTGGTTTTGGACCTGGGAGTACTTAATAGTGTAAGTACCAGAAATTATATGCAAACCTCTGGCCTTTTTTGGTCTTTATCCTTAACATCTTTGTAATATTTCTAAAAGAAATGTTTCTTGTTTCTGTTAGAATCTCAAAAAGAGTGACACTTTGATCTTCACTGAGAAGCAGTAGACTGTGTCTGTTCAAAACACCAGGGTATTTGAAGCAGATATAGAGGAAAATTAGCATCAGCAGTGATGCTAAATGCAATGGATTATTGTGAAAAAATGCTGGCAACCTTTATGAGAGATATTTTTTATACCAGTAAAAACTGGAGGGAAAACTGCTACTATAGTAATAATCTATTCAACATGTAGTAAGGGGAAAAACTGAGATTCATAAGATACATGATCATACCAGTGATAAATTACTTTACTGATTACAGCATTGACCTGACAATGAACAGAGGACAAATAGTTGAAAAAAATTTGCATTATATTTTATTAACAGTTTGTTTCATTAAACATCAGTGATGGATTTTCTCATTTCAGAGGTTATGAAGGCACAAAATTTATTTATTATGAAGGCACAAATCTTGATCTCTGGAAACCCCTGACTAAATGTCAGCTGGAGCACTGAACCAGCAGTTACTCCCATGGCACATGAGATCTCATCTCCTGGCAAAATTCTGTCTGACAGACCTCAAACTTCCCTTATGGATGCTATTCACAGCATGCCATGGTGGCCTACATGCCTGAGTGGCTTTGGTGGCTCTAAAACCTAATGAATATTCTCTGCCATCACTCCCTGTATTTTAAAGCCAGACGGAATTTGAGAATTTTACACTGTAGCTAACTTGGTGCGGGGGGTGTAAACCAGCTGCACATATTTACAGATCAAGGCTTTGGAAGAGCTGATTTCATTCATATCTCAAGCTTTTGCAGGATCTGTGTTTGCTTTGTGATGAAGAGGTGTTTAGTGTGTTAGAAATTATAATGACTCTTTGCCATCTTACAGATTTGATCCTAAAAATACTCATTTTGACTTTGTGAGCCAGATTGTCTTCTCTCTTTGTCCCAAATCTCTAACAACATTACTGCTGACTGTGGCTCTCTTCTCTGGCATGTATTTTCAGGGATGTTACAGGGACATGTCAGGGTATGATGGTTTCTAGTCTAGGGAGTTCTGTGTTCATCTCCTTCTCAACTGGAAGATGAACTTCAAGGATTGCTGCTAGTTGACAGAGTTCAGAGCAACTGAACTCTATATGCTCATCAAATTATTAGATTCCTCATAGGATAAATCTTTACAAATCAGCGTTTAAGTCCATTAGCTGTACCAAAGTGTATCCTCTGGAGATTAAGCGTGTATAACGCACTGTGGATCAAATTTGGAAATCAGAGAGAAGGCTGAGTTGATCATCAGATAAATTGCTAATACATGCAATAAATATATGAAAGTAGATGAGAATAAGTTACTATACAAATTATGATCATTCAGTTGAAAGCCATACCACCACAAGTAAATTTTAGATGCCATAAGAAGAGCTTTGTGTACTGCATATATTCTAGCTCCCTGCATTGCTGCTATGTATGCAGTATCACTGCTTTGGCACTGATTACAGTCTGTAGCTATTGCTGAATTGCTTCATAAAACATCAAAAGATTACAAACAGCTGAGCATTAAATCATACCTATGGGAACCTTAATATGACATGACAACTTTTGATAATGGAAAGGGTTTGAAAGTTTCATAATTATGAGTGAAAGCTAAAAATATGCTCACAAAGGCACTCTGAAGAACTTAATAGGAATAGTGTTGAGACAGTAATGTCTCAAAGTTGTATATACATTGTTGAAATTGTGAAAATATCACTGAAAATTTTAGAGCTAGGTAATAACATTTACAGCAAAATATGTCTGTAACTATTTTCTTATAACATTGACACAACTGGGAAAAAATAATGCTCCTAAGGAACCATTATAGAATATAACATCAATGAGGAGACTAAAGGCCCATTGATATGAGTGGATCATGACTCCTGTGAGAACCATTATACAGCAAACATTTTGCTAATGAATATATGTTCAGGATGATACATGTTGGCTGCCATAAACTTGTAGAACTGCTGCAGTCTTTTATCCCAGTGATTTGTGGGTTACACATATGTTAACAGAATCATCCTTTTTTTAGACCTTCAGCAAAGATGGAGAGAATCAGTTGGGTAGCAAGTCGTTGCTAGGTCCAGGCACTAGGTCTTCTGCTTAAGATGAGAGAGATGCTGCTAGGTGTAGTATGTTAGAAATTGGATGTTTAAGAATGGAAATGAGGGAAAATAAGGGAAGATTGGCTCAAGTGACTCGCATGTCAGGTGCTGGAAAACACATCTGTCACACTAATTGTTGCTTAGTTGTGTGTGCTCAACAAGTAGAACATCTGCACTTGGATAACATAGTCCTGGGATGGATTCAGGGGCACCTTATCAAACACGCTTGAGATTCCTGCCCTGCACAGGAGAAAAATTAAAGCACACCAAAGCACAGCAGAAAACTGTCTGACAGACTCCCTGAAATACAGGCCCAAACAGCAAGTGGGAGCTCTCTCCCTCCCTCCCTCCCTTGCTAACAAGGACTCTCATGATAATAAGGACTTTTGCTCCATAGGCCCTGTGTCCCCCTTGCTTGCCTGCCTCTGCCCGGGTGCTGCTTCAGAAGTTCCTATTGAGATTAAATTTGTTCTTTGCCCTTAATCCATGGGTTTGTGTTTGTTCCTGCATCCTGCCTGTATCAGCTCACACACAAACCAAAACCAGTATCTTAATTCCAGGTTTCATTAGACTGATTGAAAGAAAGAAAAAAAATCCTTATGGCTGCCAAATAGAAAAGGAAAACAAAAACTTGGCAGTGAAAATCATATTATCCAGCTGCCAAAAAAGAATGACAATGGGCATAAAAATGTAATTAAAATCTATAAAATCTGTAATTGAGCAGGCCTTTTTTCCATATATGTATATCTTGGTAATTGTCTATTCTGTACAGCACATACTGTTGTTTTTCTCACTTCCAGCTCATTAGACTCTGGATCAGTAAGTTGCAGTCCCAAGCCTGTGAAAGGAATGGACCCATGTTGTACATGCCCAGAGCCATCTAGGATAGCGAGGGTGACACTGAAATGCTGACAGTGAGGTGGGGCATGCAACTAGAGGCAAGGCCAGGCTTTGTGTATAGAGGGTGAGATCCAGCTGTCCCGGGGGCACAGGTCACAGCCTGTCCTGCCGATGGGCGAAAGTGGGAGTCGGAATGAATGCTGTCAGGTGGCTGGAGGAGCCCCATTGTATTTGCATGATGCTGTGGCTCTAAAACGTATCTCCATGCCAAGCGTGTAGCCGAGCAGACGCAGACTGCAGTGGTGGGGGAGGCTGCCATACCCCTGCCGGACTGCTGTCCCCCCCCGGCGAAGAGGTGTCAGCCTCCTGCAGCAAGTGCCCGCACGCACGACACGCGTGATGAGCCCGGCGCAGATTGCTGGCGTTGCCTCGTGGGACAGCGCCGGCGTGGAAGTGGGCGAAGGTGTGGGATAGCGTCAGACTGGGTAGATGTGTGTGAACGTGGCAGAGAGGCTGTTTCCCACGCTGGGAAAGCCCCACGTGGGGTGTGCTGGGTCTGCACAGGCAGCGTGGCACAGCCCGGCGAGAAAGGGGCGGCAGCGCCCGGGCTTTGTCGTGACACTGGACTGCTGAGAACCCCTGTAATAGAAGGGGTAGTATTGCTGAATTTACTGCTCAATTAATGTTAATGTCTTTAACATTTCACTGTTGGAAGCACTGTGGTGGAAGGCTTTGAGATTCACAGCAGTCTGCTTAAAATCACACCAGAGTTCCCACGCTTTGCTGGTTGTGGGACAAGAGTGCTCAGAATGATGGTAGATCAGGTCTTTGTTTCAGTTATCTTATTTGGCTCTTTATCTGTGATGATCTTAATTGCCAGCCTTTCTCCTTTACAGCATTAGGTTTCAATTCAGCTCGCATCACTGGAAAACAAAATATTCTTACTTTTGTAAAATTAGCTTCTGCAGATAGTACATGAAAACTTGCTGGTCCTTGTTTGTTATTACAGAGCATTTGGTTGGGAAGCAAAAAAAGAAACCAAAAAGAGCACACACTCTTCTCAACCTAAAATCCACATTTTGTAAGAAAATTTGGGATAGACTATCCATATTCATATCCGCACCTAGCATTTTTATTAAGTGGGAGGATTTTAAATTATTTTTTTTTAATTCCTGAATTAGGCACAAGAAAGATTATCCACTGATTAGAAGATACTTCAGGCTTTATGTGACTAGGCAAAATGAGGTACAGGTGTTTTGCATAATGGACTGTTAACACCCAGGTCTGAATGCAGCCTGCATTCTACACAGCACATCTATCTTCTGTTTTGGTGTCAAGCGTAACAAAAAAGCATAGAACAAGTCTTCATTTGGGAAAAAGTTGTCTCAAAACCCTTTAAGCCTGGTGGGATGGTTTAGAGCAATGTCTAGTGTGATTCACAAATGCCAAGACATCAGACTCGAGGGGTTTGCTAGGATAAAATTTGGGTCCAAATCTTCCTTTTGGTATTTCTCTTTTCATTAGCAACCTCAAGAAAAAAAAAAAATACTCCAGCAAAATTGTACTGCTCTGGGGAGTGGTTCCTTACAGTACAAGGGTGAGATGGGCAATGGGGGAAGAGGCTGGCAGAGCACAATTGGACTTCACCATCCCAAGTGTTTTTCTTTTGTAGATAACACTTATGTTTCCAGTTCTGATAACGATGAAGATGTGCTAGTTACAACAGAGCCAATTCCGGTAATTTTCCACCAGATCGCTACAGGTAATCTTATGCCCTGAGTGTTTTATCAAGTTCATACTTTGTGAGGGAAGACAAGATGCTGCCTGCACTTAAAGGGAGATATGTTAATGTATGCAGCTATACAGTTTGCTGTTTTCCTACAGACTTGCTATAGTAAATTGTCCTACATTTTAGAGTAGAAGAAATTAAAATATTTCTTCTGGGGATCACCATGATTGTGTAGGCAGAATGTATTTTATTCTTTTAATGTCTTGCAGTCTGTGCTAAAGCAATTCTCATTGAATACAGTTAGAGGTGCTTAATACATCCCAATTATAAGTTTTCATGCTTACTTGCTTAAAACTTCACTAAATCTTCACCATTGGGGATTAAACAGTCTGTAACTGCCATTGCCTCTGGTGAATTATTTCAGAAAATTTCAAACAAAACGGTTCATCTGTTTCACTAAATTAGACTTAAAAAAAAAATGTATTTTTTTCCAGTGATTTTGGGAACATTTCCTTTGAAATTATTTCCATACTTTCAAAAAGTATTTGATACATGAAAAAGCATGATTTTCAGACATATAGGCACATTTATACAATATATAATCAAGATTTGTGCCTACTCCATAGAGACTTTTTAGATTTTAGCAGCCAAATTTTCTGATGATTTCAGGCTGCAGGAGAAACTGTATAGAGCAGTCTTAAATCTGGCAGTTCTTCAGATAGGAGCACTTGACTTTGCAGTCTTTTTATTATTATTACAATGCTTTAGGGCTTTTTTTTTTTGCGTAACACAGAATCACTTTGAATTCCACTGAAACATCGTTTGATTTTCAGTCTCTAATCTCATTTATACTGATGTAAATTTTACTGAATTTTACTGAATTCAGTGCAGCAGCACCCAAACAAAAACTGGCCAAAAACTGGTCAGAAGTTTAAGATAAGCTTTACATGCAAATACTTCTGTAATTTGACTGTCAGCTGAAATAGAATAAAACCCCTCTGCTTGGTATGGAAGATCATCTGATTATATTTTGCTGAGATGTTTGGATTTTATTTTTTTTTTCATAAAGTATACAAAATTAATGAATGGCACTAAATTGTAAATCACAGATTAGGAAAAAACAATCTACATAGATCAGCTGAGTTTCATTTCACAGTTAAAAAATATGAGTGAACACTCAGGGACTTCTTAATTTTAGACTGTTGTACTGTAAACTCTGTGATGCTGTTCATATCTGTAACTTTTTGTATAATTATTTGCTCTACTACTACAATGTAAGTATTTCAAGTCTGCATATGCAAAATTTCATATTTTCTATAGATTTTCTCTGTTTTCCCTTTTCTTTTAAGAATTAAGAAAAACCAGTGATGTCAACTATTGCTTATCCATTAAATCAAAATTACAGAGGGAGAATGGAGAGGTATGTATTTCTTGTATCCATAATTTAAGAGAAGTTATTCTAAGAAGCAAGAGAAAATAATAAGTACATTTACCATAGATTTCCTATGAAATGTGTGCTTACACAAACCATACATGTTTACATGTTTTAGAAGATAAGTGTAGTTCTCTGGGTTTCATACATGGAATAACCAGTGAATCATTTAATTTGGAATAGGGATGTTCCCATCCTAAGAAGTACGGTTTTGACATTTGTTTCATTTTTTCCTCAACAGTGTTATAGATCCTGTCTACCCTAAAAATACAACTCTCTTGGAGAAGTTGATCATGATACTGTTAGCTTTTAACCTAGTCTTGTACATAGGACCACATCCCGTTTATTAGCTCACTCTGCTCCATGTGATTTACAGCAGTACCACTGGAGGCTCTAGGCCTCTTCATGACTATTCATGACACATAAGCAGTGTCTGGAGTATTAAGGCCTTCCAGTTGTGGTTGTATTTGTGCTGTACCTTTGGCATGGATCCCTGACCAGTTTCACTGAGACATTAACTCAATAAAAAAGTGACATTAACATGAAGTTTAGAGGGCTTGACAGTCTGTGGTCTCAAAGAAAGTACCAGATAGGCTCCAAAGCCAAGCAAGAAATTGAGTATTGTGTCAAGAATTCAGGTGCATTTCTTTCAAAACTTCCTTTGGTAAGGGTGGTTGCCAAGTTTCTTGACAACTGCTTTTTAGCCTCAAATCTGTATTTGGCCCTGGAAAAGCGAGATAGGCATGCCCAGATATGCTAATGTCTATGGTTGTTTGGTTTTTTTGATGTAAAAAGCTGCACTAGAAATACTTTGCTTCTACTGTCTCATCATTGAATTCAGTGCCCAGTAAACATTAGAAAAATTCAAGCGTAGGAAGAATTTACCCATTTGATTAAAAGCCCGAGATATGTATAGCTTTTATGGGACAGAACTTGAGCTTTTATTTTGTTTTTAGATGAATGAGGTAATTAAATATAAAAGTACTGGGAAAAAAAAAATCTTCAAAAAAGCGTTTCTAGACCATTTCTGTTGCCTAGACAGTTAGAGGTTTTATTAGGATGGGATGGTCTTGTCACTGTTCTCGTATGAGAGTTTCATTTCTCATTGGTTTGTGTTGAACTTTTGTTCAGTTGAGTTCTGTTTTAACACAGACTTCCCCTTGAGCTAAGGTTATTATGAAACAAAGAAGACTAAAGTCACTTTATTTCTTTTCAGTGAAGTAGAAGCAGAAATTATTTTTGGGCCTTGTTACAGAAAATTGCCATGAAATTGGCTGAAATAGAATTTTTGTTCTATGTATACATACTAGTGAATAGAGAAGGAATTTAGAGGCAAAGGTAGGGAAATGGGATTAGAATGTCTGACCATATAAATTGGTGATAAAGATGTATTTGACATTCATGAATATATGGGATTCTTTGATTCATACATCTGATTCCTATTCCATTTTGGCACTTCTCTGCAGGACATAAATACGAAATAAGCAGCAAGTACATCATGTTCAGGTTGAAGTGAAGAAATAAGATTTTTTCAGGTTGAAGTGTAGAAATATGATTTTAACAGGTGTTTCTTACAGGGTCCTTATCAACATAGTGCCTAGAAATAACACATGGATTGTGGGAAACAAGAGTTAATATCTTCAAGCAATTACATAATTATAAGTAAAGGTTCCATTGGTGGGAAGCAGAATATAACACTTCAGCTCATGCCGAGTTGCAGTCTGTACCAGGATCAGTTCTATTTACTTGAGTGCAATTATTCAGAGAACAGCCTATTTAGAGCAGGTTTTACTAGGGTAAGCGTATTACTTTCTAATCCATAATTCTCAAAGTCTCAGAACAGAGCTAGTTAGAAAATTAAGTTTGAACTTTTCTGGCAACAGGCTGGTGGTACTGTTAAAAATAAGAATTAAAACAGCGAAGTGTCAGTTTTAAACAGAAAGGAATTTAAGAGATCCCATGCTTGGACTTTAATTATTTCCTTAATCTATTAGAATTGATTTACCAGAATAAAGTAAACTACAATTCTATTGGGTCACTGAAACACCAAATTAATTAAATCCAGAACTTGTCTTGGTGGGTAAATTACGATTTGTTTAGCCAAAGCACTGCGAAGTATCCCCACATAGTCTACTGAATTCCCCAGTTCCTTAAAATACCACACTGTGTCTGGAGACAAAGTATCAGTTCTCCAACATATATTGAGGGTTTTATTATGTATCTGGTTAGTACATGTTTGTTTGTTCTGATTTTTCACTATTTTTAGAACAGGTCATTAGTACTCTTCTGGAGAAATGATACTCAAAGATCTCCTGGTAAAGGGTTCTATTTGTAAAAACTTAATTCGTGTAGTTATAATTAGAACTATAAAAGTAAGATAAGCATATTGCTTGTATCATTGTTAACTTTACTTTTCCATTAAGGAGTCACGGCACAACAGCACAGTTGAAGAAGACTCTGAAGGAGATAATGACTCTGAGGAATTTTATTATGGAGGACAGGTAAGGGAGGAAATTTTTGCACAAGCTTTAAGAAAATTAAATTTGAAAGCTTCCGTTGTTCATTCCATTATGAATTTATGATAGTAATTTCTTATGTTCATTCAACATTGACTAGAATGACATGTATTTGTATACAAAGCAGTTTATAGCAGAAATATGGAGTATGTTATACTGTATAATTATATTAAGTTTAAAATAAGATTAGTTTGCTTACATTTGCAAAGTTGTAAGAATAGGAAACGCAGGCATAGTCTTCAGAACGTTCAAAAGCAGAAGGCAGTTGCTTATTTCCAGAAAATAGATATTCACTTTTTAAAGCTTATCCTGTTATTGATACAAATGGGAAGTCAGGCTGGATCCAAGTCTGTTTTCCTTCTGAAGACTGACGTTTTGTAAAGTCAAAAGCATTGCAATTTAATGGTAAAAACGGTTATTACAAAACAATTTTGATCTAGGCAATAGTCCATTCTTTTTCTGAGCTCCACAGTTAAATTCACCTTGAAAAATGCTGCATATTTTTAGATTAATGCACTGCTCTGTGTCTTTGCTTCTTGTTCCCTCAGCAGAATTAGTTATTATTGCATTCTCTTATGTATTGGGAAATAAAATCTCTTCATCTCTTTCCTTTTGCAATGTCAATAGAGCGCTTCGGGCCGCTAGTCTCTTTATTCAGATTCTTCTCATCTTTTTAGCCTAACTGTTGCCCCAAAGGAATCGATCCTCACTTATGTTATTAGACCTGTTTTCTTCGATGAAAGTTTTAACAAATGATGGTTGCCCCTTGTGAAAGTTGCCACAGGGACGAAGCCGCCCGTGCCCGGGGTGCGTGGGGCCGAGGCTGCAGGAGCGGAGAGCGTGGGGTGCCGACGGGCAGCACATGGCCCAGCCTCCTCTCTTGCAGAGCCAACACAGTTGGGTTTGAACACAGAATACATGTTGAGGTGCTTTACTTAAAAAACAAACAAAAAACAAACAAAAAAAAACCCCAAACAACAGTGCACACCCCTAAAAAGCCCTTAAAAGTGACATTGAAACTGGAAGTGAAAGAAGGTATTTTCAGTGTCAGAAATAACTGACATGAGGGATTGACTCATGCTGTCTTCAGAAATGACTACAGGAATTGCCTCCCTTCAGCTGCTGACTCTTTCAGCCCCACGGAGCGCTGGGGAGGACCATGTACATACACTTCAGTGCAGAGAGTGATTATCTCATTTCAATTTCCTTGAGAGGAAAAATCTCTTGATTTTGCCCCGTAATGATGAGTTGTGTGTGCTGGCTCCGTTTTTCAACCCTGCTGAAAGGGTAGTAACCTCAAGGTGAAGGAGAAGGCAGCAAACAGCTGGGAGTGCTTATTTCTTGAACAAGCACTAATATGTTTGGTAAAGGATGCTTGCCAGTGCCCAAATGAATGAATAAATATTAATGCTGCCTATGAGGTATGAACACAAAGAGCAGTACATCACTTTGCAAAGTATAAGAGAGCTATGTAATAGGCAATGTGGTTGCCTTGTATTTGAAGTGGAAACTACATTGCATTGACGTTCTTTTAAGGTAATACATTTAATTGAAGGAATTATAACTGGCCAAAAAAAATGCAATTAGACCAGTGATAAAAATAAAATACCAGATTTATGTGAATGTCTTGAGTATACAATATTCAAAAAGCAAAATTAAAACAACCAAACAAAAAGACATCATAGAAAGCGTATTTAACAAGACAGAAAAAAGGATATTTTGAATTTAAAATTTCATGGTAAAAAAGACAAAATTCTAAAGAAGGCCTGTAAAATTAAAGAAATTACTGGGGACTCGGGAAATAAAAAGGAAATAAGGTAACAAGCAAAATCCCTCTAGCAATAAAAAGAACAGCCTTTTTTCAAATAAAGTGATCGTAGGAGTTATTAAGTGAGCACCAGGTGTATTGGGAAGACAAAATTGTTGACTGTGGAAGTGGGAAACAAGTAGGGTGAGCTACTTCATTTGAGACAAGTGTGTGCTGTGCCCACAGATAAAGAGGACACAAATACTCACAAATACTGACTTCAATAACCAGAAGGACTAGATGACAGTTCAATTGGGTGTAAAGCAGTTGGTGAGGATGGAGGTCAGGGATAATTCTTAACATTTCTAAGTGGTTACAGCTGGAAAGACAAGAGAGCAGCTGATGATGAAACAAGGACCATGGAAGATGGGAAGTGGCATTTGATGGGCAGTGAAAACAAGATATGACCTTTTGGTCATAAAGTAAATGTTTGTATCCGCTTCCTAGGCACCTGCTTGTAATCCTCCCTAAGGATTTAATGGATAAATAAAGTAGCTAAGTGATTCAATAGCCTAAGTCCTATTGATTTTCAATGGGATTTAGGTTTGTAAATCACTTAATCTCCTTTAAAAATGCAACCTTTTGTCATTATGTGGGTCAGAATAATCTGAATCAAGTCTCAGATTAAAAACTGAGACTTTCTGAACAGAGACCCTTCAGACACAGCAAAGTTATCAGATTTTTTAGCTTTTATATTCACTTTCTCTGAGACTCTTTGTTAATTCTTGCTTTGAATCTCTATCTTCTACATTTGCAAATGAGAACAGGAGATTGAAACAGTAATACTACTGCCTTTGGTGCTCTCTCCCTCTCTCTCTTGTGCTCCAGTTACAGGACATACTTGTAAATGCAGGTATACAAAATGCTGGCAGTCTCCTCTGCATACATCTCTGTGTCTGTGGCACAAGTTCAGGGCTGGAAAATACCATACTGTGGTCTTATAATTTGCCAAAATGCTGCTTTGTTTCCTTTTTGAGTTCATAAGAATTTACCATCAGAAAATAGATTGGAGAAAGCGTTATGTTGAGCAGTTTAGTGTTCTGCATAGTGTTCCTTTTGTATTTTTCTACTATTGATATATAAAACTGATTTTAAAATATGCTTTAGGACTGACAAGGGTGGCAGGTGCGCCACAGCTACAATTTGTGAAATGATTGCTGTGCTCTCTTTGGAAGCAGGACAGCAATTATTTATGCGTCTTTAAAGAATTCATCTTTGAGTAATGAGCATGTAAAAAGGATTGGTTTTCTCCTTGCTGGAGTGAAAAAATAAAAATTATAGTAAAGATTTGCTACCCATGCTCTTCTACTTGGAAAATTGTTCTGCCGTGCCTGCCCAAACAAGAGATTCTTGGCTTATATCCTTCTGGTCATGTATATCATTTATATCCCTAATAAACACATGCCCATGCTATGCTGATGAATTCTGTGCCCAAGTCTAATAAAGTTATTCTTTGCTAATTTTCACATGTAAAAAGTCATCATCTGATTATTATTTGGAGTCTATCAAAAATTTTTTAATTAGATTGAACAGTTCATCACCAGGTACCAGAGCTGAAAGTGTCACAGCACTGGTCTCCTACAGATTTGGATGTACAAACAGAAGGAACAGCGCTATATTTAGATATGGTTCCACAATAGCAAGAACTTTCTGCAGGAATTTCTGTATAAGGAGATATATATATATGTGCATGTCTAAAGGGATAAATTACGCTCTTGTGCTTTGCTCTCTGAATTTGTTAAATCCTACTCTTATTTCTGAATCTGTCCAAATCTAGGGAGTTCATCAACTTTTGTGAAATTATGGTCATTCTAGTTGTTGTAAAGAAGTAGAATTTGGTTCACACAATCAGGAGCATAATGCTTAATGGGAAAGTAGTAATAGACTGTGAATAGATTGGTACAAGCACTAAGGTCTTTGTAGAGGAGGATATTAATTATTTTGACTTCATGCAGTCCAGCCAAACCAGCTCTCAAGTTTTGCTTTATAGTATAAACACTAATAACCATCTCTGGTTTTCATGTAGAGTTTGAAAAAAATGGGGGTGATATCTAAATACATGTTTCTTTACCCCTTCTCTGGTAAAATACTTCCATCTCTGGGAAATGGTTCTTTAATTTATTTATTTTTTCATCTGATAGCATTGCACTGGTGGATAGAATACAACCAATGGGTAGACTGAAAATGTAATACACATGCTGCGACATATATATATAGAATAGGTATATAGAATATATATTTATAGGTATATAGAACAGTTTCATGCTTCTCTTGCTGATCCCAAGCCATTCTGTGTCTAATATATATGAGAGTGTAACAATAAGCAAGAGAGAGCAAACCTTTGTCCTGTACAGGTTGGACTGGGATGATGACTGGGGAGGTACAGTTCTTCTCGTTCTTAATGGTTTTGAGTCGTGTCCCAGAACAAAGCCCAGGACCAGGCAGGACAGACAGATGAATCCTTTGCAGCTTCTCTTCCCACAAACAGGAGTGGGACCCTCAAAAAAATTTCAATGCAGACGTGTCTGCAAAGCTAGACCAACTCAATGCTTCAGGTTAACAAGTCCTTTCTGAGCGTAGCATTAGGGAATCTTTACTCAGTTTATTTTGTAGGGGGAACTTTGAAGAGCCTAGGTAATATGCCAGTAATGAAATAAATAAGAACTCATAGGATTACTTTTTTTTCCCTGTAGGTTAGCTATGACGGAGAACTCCACAAGCACCCACAGCTGGAGGCTGATTTGACAGCAGTGAGAGAGATCTATGGACCTAATGCAGTATCTCTCAGGTATGTCATTGACTTTTCCTTAGTGCAGAACCTTTGACGTTTTGGAGATGGAGTTCTATGTGGACCTTCCCTCACTGCCAAAGCACAAAGTCCTTCAAGTGATTTCTCTATGTTGTATAGCAAAAAGAAGGGGCACTGCTGGCTAGCGGTAATGCTGGTCTTGGTTTTTTGGGGTAGAATACTGATACAACTAGCTGTGTTGAGAAAAAGCCTTGAGAACCTGTTCTAAAGCATCATTGTCTTTTGCAGTTCAGTCAGTATTTGATCAGGCTGTTGTATTTTGTTGAAAATTGCTATTCAGCATTACTCTAAACCCTTGTTAATCTCTTTTTCTGTCATATTCTGTCTTTTGCCCTGGAGGTGAACACGAGTAATGTTACGAGATTTAATAAATATTTTCCCTAGGGAAAGATTGAAAGAATTGAATTTGTCTAGTATGGAAAAAGGAGGAGAAGACATAATAGCAGTTCTTCTTCAAAAAAGTTTTTTGCGGGTAGGAGTGATCAAATGTTCTCTATTGTCATAATGAGAGAGCCAATAAGAAACTGGCTGTGTTAGCAACAATCAAAAATTTTATTAGATTTTATGAAAGCTTTTTAATTGTGGAAGTCTGAAGTATTCTACAGAGGGAAATGTTGGAACTCAGTCAGAGGTGGATTGCAAAGCGTAATTACACAAAAATTCTGTTGGGCATATATGAGTGTCATGATTCTGACGTAGAACATAGCTGTATGATATTTTTAATGTGCTTCAGGACTTTTATAACTTCATTTTCCATCTATGCAATTTTAATAATTTCACAGAATTAACAAGTAAGCAAGATGTAACAGACCTGTCAGTTGTATTACAAAGAAAATATTGAAGTTGTCATACAAGCCAAGTAATAAAATACAGAGAAGATAATAACCTTAGGCATACATGTATTGCAAATAACAATACCCATTAACCTCTAAATAATAAGTTCTTGTTAGTTTTGTCTAAGAAGAGAAAGCATGTAGACAACTATGGTGTACTATACTTTTTCAAATTAAGTGGAAATTTCATTACATTTTGAGGACCTGGGTCATTGAAATCCAAATAGTTGTATATGGGTTTAGGAAATGAATGAGATAAATGTTTAGTTGCTAAACTGATAAGTATGAAATTGAGAACACCTTGATAATAGGCTCCCTCAAGCTTCTAAAATTGAAACATTATATGTAGCCTTTCAAAAACTTTTATGTATCTAATTTATTGAATCAACTGTTTCATTGGAAGCCTTGTGATCTTCTTGAGCTCACTGTAGTAGAAATTAGCATCTGTGTCTCTGTTTTGGCATGGGGAAAAAACTTCAATGCTTCTTCCACTCTGTTGCAGTTGAAAATACTCATAAATTCTTGGAAATTATAAACGTTTCATTAAGCATTCAATTACATCTCTCTCCTGCAGCTCCACTTACCGGGGGAGAGAGAAGTCTGTTGGACAGTGACAGCCACTACGATGCGCACTTCCTAGACAGTTCACCCTCTTTTAGTAATCTCTTGCTGTCACAGCCAACTGTATTTACAATAGTGAAACTCCTGTACCTGCATGCTTTTCACCCTGCCATTTGAATTCTGGCCACCAAAGCTCTGAGAAAACCTTCCGGACCAACTGGTCCAAACTCTTCAGTATCTGTTTATATTGCTTATGCCTTGATGGACAGGGGACTTCTGGGAGCTTCGAAATCAAGATGTGTTCAAGGCAACATACCATAACCTGCAGGTGCTGGAAGAAAACATGAATTCTTCCCCTTCCTTTCCACTTGGGGAGGTAAAACAGTCAGCAACATATGTCTAAAACCCATTTATTTTCTATGACGGTAATGGAATGGGAGCAAAAGGATTTCACTGAGTATGGAAATTCCACAGTTACTACTTATTTTTATGTGATCCTTTCTTCCAGTAATATTTCCGTGATTCATTAGTTCAACTATGTTTCTGTTTAACATATAAAATTATGCTTATTCACAGCCTTGTGAATCTCAGTCATGTGAGTAACACCAGCCTGCATTCATAAGTATTTCTGGAGAGTTTGTAACAATCTGGTTTTTAGATCTTCTGAAAAACTAACAAAAAAGTCTGAGGCCACTTGTTGTCTAGGACAGTGATTAAGCTATTCAGCAGGTGGAGAATTTCACTGTTTCAAGGACAGGTCTTCAGTGGTCAGCGAGCACCCATGCATGTAGCTCTGGGTGAGCAGCTGTCAAGATGGCTGGGAGGCCTCCAGGTAATACAGCCCTGGCCAGCTGTTGACCTGCCCTGTGTGCCATGTGTGGACACAGCTGATTGAGAGAGAGAGACTTTTGTTTTGCCCTTACCTGAGAGAACCATTGAGATGGCAAGGTTTGGTGGAAGGGATTCCTTCCACCAAACTTCACAAGAGGTCAAGACATTTCCAGTGTGAGCCAGGTCCTCCCAGGGGCTCAGAGGACACTTTGGTAGGAGACAGTTATATTCACAACAATGTTTTTATATTTCAAAACTACCTTACCAGTTTATTTATGCATAACTGCTACTGTGCACTGGCTTAGTCTAGTTTATGAGAAAAGCATGGAAGTCACTGTAAGAACAATGATATAAATACAGGGTAAAGAAAAAAAGAACTAGTGACTAGAATCTAATCTGTGAAAAATTGGGAATGATTGCACTTTTACAATATTGTCCCCTCAAGTAATTTAAGTGACAGGAAAGAGTTTTGTACTTAGGTGTATGAATGAGTATTTTCTAGCCCTATTTTTCAGAAGTCTTCAAGTACTTTGAGGGAAGGCAATCAGAATGAGTCAGAAAATAAGAGGCAGAAAAGTCACACTTTAAATGTAAGATTTCAAATGGTAATGAAACACCTATGAGAATAAGTTAAATCTAAACCTTGGGGATTCCAGCAGTACTACACATAATAGATAAAATTAGGTAGCTATTGCCTTGGGTACATTACAGGGCAATCTTTATGTTTTGACAAACAAATGCTTGAATGTATGAAGCAGTCCCACCGGTATAATATGCCACCTTCTAGGCCATGTTGTATTTGTCTTCAATGATTTATCTCAAGCCTCTCCTTAGGTTACTGGTTGTTAACCTGAAATACGTTTGAAAATTAACTATGAATTTATTTTGTCATAAATATAGGAGCAGCATGCGACCATTATTGTTTTCGTGATTTATTTGGCAATATGCGAGGCAAAACTACGTAGCAGCAATGGAGAGATAATTTGAGGGAATTAGTAGGAAAAAAAGATTTAGCCTGTTTAAGCAGGATCCACTGAAAGAAAGTTCCAGTGCAGCAGATGGTCACCCACTGGGAATATTGATTCAATCTATGTAAATGTGTATTTTATAACTATTCTGATTTTACAGACAAGATTATCCTTTATAAAATCTTCCCTGTTGTAAGTACTCCTGGGCTGAGGAGTATCTTAAAGAGCTCTAATGTAATGTAATTCTTTCCTTTCAGGGAATATGGAGCCATTGATGATGTAGATATTGATCTGCATATTGATGTTAGCTTTCTTGATGTAAGTAATCTAATCACAGAATTACATAATGAACATTAATACCCATTTAATTCTGCTACACATCAGACTCTCTAGACAACCACTGAGACTTTCCTTTTTTGGAGACTTGATCTTCACAAGTGCCTGTCACATTGTTGGTTGCTACGCAGCGGAAAGGTTCCTTTTTCCTTTTATGATCACACTGTTAAAATGGTTTGTAGGCTTTTCTTTACTGCATGTGTATTGCCTTTCAAACATGCTTTGTAATTCATAAATGTTTTAACTAATATAAATGAAGTATATTTCTTTATTTGCTATTCTAGACATTAGTTAGGTGAAAGCACTTCATAGAGTCCTGGAGGGAAGAAGACCTTGGCTGGAGCTCTCCTGTGTGCTTCTCAGCATCTGCAGCTAATAGGGGGAGGCTTAAGTGGCAAAGGAGAGAAAGGAGAGTGGTGCTGTCAACTGACAGCACAGCTTCTGTAACAGTTATGCTGTCACTAACTCCACACTTCCTCACCTCATCTGTGCAGCAGCTTCCTGTCCTCTAGATAGAGAATAAAAATAAGTCCTTCTAGGAGCATCCTTAGCTTCTGCACAGATATGCCATATTATTTGGTCAGTGCAGTACATAAAATAGTCTTTTCTAAAATTTAAGAAAATGTGATATTATCATTAATTATTTTAATCAGTCTTAAGGAGAAAAAGTTTCCTTTGCCATGCGTTATAGAATGAGTTTTCTTTCTATTTTTATTTGCTTCTTCGCTTTGCATCTTTGAAGCAGTATCTCTTGATGGATGGGAAGGTGTCTGCCTGCACTTTAGATGTAGTATTGTCTACAAAGTTGTGCTCAGTTTCACTGAGCATACAACTGGAAGGAATCTAACACTGCTCTTAGGGGCATCAGCAGGTAATACTTTGTTCCAACTCTTAGCTTTAAAGTTGGAGTAGGTATTCCACAACTGGGTAAATGGATGGATGGTGTTTATACTAACCCTAAGGTAGATTGACAAAATGAAGCATTTCCTCATGATGGCTAATAGTGTCTCTTGTTTTCTTTTTTCCTTGAATTAGGAAGAGATTGCTGTGGCTTGGGATGTAATTCGCACAGAACCTATAATAGTGCGATTGCACTGTTCACTTACACAGTACTTAAATGGTCCAGGTCAGTAACTTGTGTATTCTTCATGTGCCTTGTATGGTATCTTTGTCTGAGCCATGTACTGGATGATAGATACTCATTAACTGCCAAATCTTTGACCCTGCCTGTGTTTGCTGCTAAGAGCAGTCCTACTGGTTGAAATTATTTTTACATATATATCGGCACATCTAGGGCCTCAAAAATGGCATGGGCATCTAATTTAAACTTTCATAGGTTGATTTTTGGAACTTGATTTCCTGGAATCCTTTGAAATGCAGCTGCTTCCCCTAGGAACCAGGGTTAAGGAATAAAGATCTACAGTTTCTAATACGTGATTTCCTGATTTGAAAATTGGTGGTCATCTGCAAACATGAGATATTAGTGATAAGGTATACATACACAGACTGGTGTAGCACAATAATATGTCCTTTTTCACATACTTTGAAGAATCAGGCATGGTAATTATCTTTTCAACTTCTTATTCCTATATGACTGTGTGAACTCTGGGAATCTTTAGGTTTCAATGAGTTGTTAAGTGAGTAAATCTTCCTCATTAGAGTCAAAATGGTCAAACACCTGAAGAAACATCTGATTTTGATGATTTGGAAATATTCATATGCAAGAGTCAATTTCAGATATATTTTTACAGTGGGAAGTCAAAAGTAAGTTGCATTTGGATCATAATGTCCCCAGCTTTGGAGGCTTCTAGTGAAAGCTGTCCATTCAGGCTTGTATCTGTGGGAGAATTTTGCCTCTGGAAAATGAATAGATATTTCAAGCCATAATATGTTTAGCAAAACCTGTCCCAATGAGCTATTTTTATAGGGTAAGTTGCCTGCCAGTGCTAACTATAAGCTATATTCTGTTCATTCGAATAAGCATTTCATTAGATCAATCTTTTTTTTTTTTTCTTGCTTGACTTTGGTCTTTTTGTCTGTATTTTATTGCTTCAATCTTTTTTGTAGATATGCAGATCTTAAAATATGTATTTGCAGGTAGCAGTATTAGTATTCAGAATATTTCTATCAAAATGTAATTTAAAAAATAAAAAAGTGTATCAAATAAGAGAAGGCGAAGCGTGAAGACCAACTTGCAGTAAGAAATGATCTAGTGAAATGAGAAGTAACAAGAAGACATCTTCTACACTGTTGACAAGGTTAAAATGGGAAGCTTAGTTCCCAGTCCTGCAGCTGACTGATTGCCAGAGTGCCTGAGTACAAAAAAAAAAAGGCAAAATCAGGGCCAGAGGCAAGTGCTTCACTTATACTGGTTTTATGAACTCAGCTGCTGTCAGCCATGTCTCTTCATTTACCAGAAAGGACAAAGAGATCCACCATCTTTTGTGTTAATAAGACCCTTTCTCTGTGAATTCCTCTTCCTCTGTATATATGTTGTTCTGAGACTACTGTGGCATAATTTAATGCTACCTCGTTTTCTCCCATAGTACTTTCTGTTGATTGATAAACAGAAATGCAGCATTCTCCAAAGCATTATGGGTCTATTTGTAACACCATATAGCTGCATAATACCCCGATTTTAGATAATAGTCATTCTTCTAGTTTATAGCTTCTTGCTTTATTCTACTCATGGAAAGTTTCTCCCACGTGCCTCAGAAACCTGTCTTAGATGAGGATGAATCAGATTGTGGAGCTACCAGGCTATTTTCTCTGGCTGTACAGCTTAGACAACAATTGCAATCTTGAAAATCTGTATTGTAATTGTATTAACTACAATTAAGATTTGTAATCTTTTAAGATTGCTGTTCTAGGTACGCTGATTCTTGTTGAAAATATTCCCCCTCCTACCATGTCTCCTAAATTTGACAATATAAAGACATTACTATCCCTAATCAGATCATTCATCCCTTTTGAAAAAAATCGTCAGTTTGTCTTTAAAATATGAGGTTATATTTTAGTAATAACCATAAATAAAAGGTATCTATAGGGCTTTGCACTAAGTGAAATTGAATAGCCAGGTTAGATATAAAGCATGTTAGTTTCAAATTTAATTTATTAAAACAAAATTAAAGGATAAGCTTTGACATTCTGAATAAAGTCTGGCTTTCTGAGTGATCAGAATAATGTAGATTTTCAAAGACTGGTTTACTTTTTCTAATAGAATTTGAAACAGCCCCAGATTTTTTGTTTTCATTCCTTTTTTATTTTACTGTAGTCATTACCACCTTATGGTACCTTTTACAAAGTATAAAGTCTGTTTAGGCTTGTAATATATGTTGGCTGTTGTCTTGCCTTGAGGACCTGAGGCTCTCTCAAATAGTGCTGGTTTCCATCTGCCACTTCTATCCAGCAAATGTTATTAAAGAATTTTAGTAATACCAGGAGCTAATTTCCAGCCTTCACCCTGCACACTTTCTGTTTTCTGACAGATGGATACGGATATAAACATATATATGGTATATCCATATAAGTTACCAATATGGATACCAATGTTAGGACGGGTCTTGAGGAAAATTCAGGGTAATTTTGGGCTACTGGAATCCATATCCATCAGGCACTTAGATGACAATTATGGATCTTGTATTAAAATGCTCTAAGAAGGAGGCAGTTTTTATGGCAGTTTTCTTCATAGTCACAGGAAACATAGTGTGTGAAGGCTACTTGCATGGAAAAAAAATTAAGAGATTAGGTAACATGAATTACCAGTCCAGATATATTTAATCTGATGCTTCTCTCTAATACTTGCATTATATAAAAAACAAAGACACATTTATGTAATTAAAATTAGTGGGAATTTGGAGAATTCAATTTCTAAATTACTTGTTTGTAAAATTAATAATTTATTGGGTGATATTCCCAAAAGGACTGTTTCTTAATAGGCATAGGTGACATGTCCACTTGCACTGTTGCTTCGATAGCATTTTCTTTAGTAAAGGTCCAGATATAACAGGGCCATTAAATATGACTTATTTATTTATTGCTGTAAATTCTTATATCAACAATATCTCCTTTTTCCATAGTGCCAACTGTGGATGTATTTCAGATCTCTACTAAGGAAAGATTTGGGCTGGGACATCAGCTGAAAAAGTAAGTCTAGGAAAGCTTAAACACCTGTTTTTAAGGAGAATATCACATTCTTTTTAGTTCCTGGACTGTGCCAAGTAGGATAAAATTCACAGGTTGTCAGGTTGGTTGGATCAAAGTGGTTTGAACTTGGGGTTGGGTGGTTTTTTTGAATAAAAAATAACAGGATTTGCCCTTTTAAGTTCAGTTTTGACAGTTGTTGGGAAGAACCTGATTTGTGCTGCCTGCCAGGGTTTTCTGTCACTTTGCTGCCAGTTAGGAAATAAGACTCAAAAGTTCAAAAGACTGCAGTGAGGAGTGTTCAGTTTCATGTTTCTGCTTAGATGGTGAAGCATTCAGGAGCAGGAATCTTTTTGAGCATGATGTATACCCTAAGGGGGCTATACTTTCATGGTGGTCTTTAGTATGCATCACATTAATTAGGCCATCCACTTTTTGAGGACAAGAGGGAAGAATAGCTGAAAAAATTAGCAGTTTTCATGTGTTCATAGTACAATTCACTTTAATAAAATTTTGCAGAGTCATTTTTTCACATATGGTTGTGTAATAGAATGATAAGAATATAGGCTTTACTATCTGACCATGACAACATTAAGAATCCCTTAAGAAAAAAATCTTTCTTTGTCTGGTGTTTAAAGAAATTCAGTACACCATTTTTATAATCTTAACAAATGAAACAATGTTACTAAATCCCTATGGTCCATGAATTCGAAGGAAAAAATTAAACTCTCCACAGACATGAACAGTCCCTTAAAACATTTCATTACTTAACAATCTCTCTGATTTGTGCACTAGGTAATTACTAAGGGTTCCCATAAGACATTTTCAAGGACAGAGCTGTATAATTCACAGTTGAGCAGAAGTCAGAGTACCCATGGACCTCATGGCCCCTCATGGCTTTGGCAACAGAAGATTTGTCCTTGGAGATTCACTAAATTTTCAATGAAGTCCGTACCAACTTCCACTTGACTTTATCACTCAAGGGCCCCCACTGCTAGATTAGTCACAGAGTACTTTGCCTTGAACAGAATTATTGAAGGTCACCTAGTGCAACATCCTGTTCCAAGGAACACTAAATCCAAAGTTAGATTTCACTCCTCTAACTCAGTTACAATGAGACTCTGTTAGACTCTTCACAGTTAGAATGTGAAAGGCTGAAAAATCTCTAGCCTTTAACGGACAACCTATTGTATTTAACCACTTTTCTGGCGGGTGTTTTCCTTTTATAGCCTTTATGATTTTCAGCTTTTCTTGCTACAACTTGTGACCATTACCTTTTGCTGTCCATCTTTGGGAAGTGTCTGGCCCTGTCTTCTCTGTAAATCTTCTGTAGGTAGTGTAATATTCAGCATCCCTACCTTCATGTTCATGCTGTAGGAGAATATAGTCCTACTTAAGCAGTGTGGATTCAGCATCCCTACCTTCATGTTCATGTTCATGCTGTAGGAGAATATAGTCCTACTTAAGCAGTGTCACCTCTGTAGTAACTGAAGAGGCAGATGCCTACAGCTGGATGGGATGTCTTTGAATCAGTTTGTCTCTAGATCTCCATGAGAGGCATACCTGTATAAGTCTTGCAGTGTTTGTTTACCCAGAGTGTATACTTAATAAAAGTTCAGTGTAAATTAGTTTTATATGGAAGGGGGGTGGGGGGAAGCAAAAAAGCATTTTTGAGGACCTGAGGCAGCTACAGCTTCCTGTAGATTGAGGACGTTGCCTACACAGTGAACAGAGAGACACTAGTATTAAAGTGAATATATCTTGCCTAGAATAAGAAAATCTTTTTTTCTTTCTTAATTTGCAGAATCATGCAGACATTTGTTACACAACAGTGGAAGAACAGCAAAGAGAAATCTAATTGTACGCACAATAAGAAGGTGTCTGACAAAAAGGTGAAATCCCCTCTGCACATCTTTTCTACATTGCGCAGGTAATAGCAAGGAAAATGAGCTGTTAACACCATATCCTGTTTAAAATCCATAGAAGACTTCACAAGGTGAAATGTTGACTTTTCTCCACAGAGAAGTGCACTATTTATATCTTACCTCATGGGTTTCCAGTCCTTGCCTCGCATGACATCAAACGTGAACTCAGTACTACTGCAACTTCTGAAACTGTTTGAAGGCAGAGCATTTCAGGCAGAGCTCTGCTTTCTGAAACAGCCATGTTTAATCTAGAATTGGAAAGACTTAATTTTATATTATCGAACTTCTTGTATTTGTATCTTTATAGCTTGCTAGCATTCGACTGCTAGTTGAGTAGCAAGAACATAAATATAAGTAATACTACAATTAATATATAGCATATATAATATCTATTTTTAAAATTGTGGTTGTCTAGCTGTAGAAGCCTAGCGCAGGCTGTAGCATGGGGCTTGATTTTGTTCAGAAAAGACATGCAAAAGCCAGCCCTGTCTTTCCCTTACTGATTTGGCTGCCTGTCCAAAGATGGCTCAGCCCAAACGCAGGGACCCTCTCCCTGCCTAGAACACCATTCCTCCCTCCTGTCTGCAGGAGGGTGGTAGTGAGCCAACCGCAGCAGTGAGTCAGCAGCCTCCACCTGCATCTCCTACTGTCACCACTTGCAAACAGGGTGGGGAAACCTGCCAGCCTCTCCCCTTGGGGTTTCACTTCTTTTCAATTCAATCCAAGCCCAAGAAATACTCCAAAGATTGGGGCTGCTATAAAGCATAAAAAATTTATTCAGCCTACCTGTTACATGCTTTGAAAGGACAGGAAAATGTGACCCTTATAGAAATGTGTCAGTGTATGTGAATGCTGTTTCATAAAAACCTTTTGTTCTTTACTTTCTGCAATCATAATGATGATTACATAGGAAAGATATATTTTGATAAGGAAAATATGTTATAATCTCATATGAAATACGTGGGTTTCATTTCAAAGATAATTTACTGAATAAATGGTTTGTTTTGAAACATAGAGACCTTTAAAAGGGCTGTAAGGATATAGTTCTAAATTCTGCTTAAGCAGGTAGTTGTGTTTTTGATCAATGAACTTGTGTGTAAATAGGAGTAAAGTGTCTATTTGGTATTGGAAAAATAGTCCTACATACAGTTGCTCATTTTTTTAATGTTGAGCTCCATTTATTACTAGTGAAATACATAAAGACAGTTGACACTTAAAATTTTTTCCATATGTGTGGTCTTGCTTGATTTGCACAGGATTTTGATTATTCTCCAACTTGGTGTTCTCCTCCTTTGTTTTTAAGGTCGCCAAGCTATCCTCCACCTGGCTGTGGTAAAAATAAATCAAAACTGAAGTCAGAACAGGATGGCATCTCTAAAACTCACAAGCTACTGAGAAGGACTTGCTCTAGCACAGTGAAGGTGGAGGATATGTGTGCCACAAAATCTCACAGAACCTTTGGCCGCTCGTTGTCGAGTGACCCTAGGGCTGAACAGACAGTAGCTATTAAATCGCACAAACTGTTGAACCGTTCTTGCTCTGCAGCTGTCAAGCAGGAGGAGTGCATCACCTTAAAGCCCCATAAGCTGTTAAGTAGGTCATGTTCTGGGGACCCTCGATGTGAGCACAACAGCACCTTGAAGCCCCACAAACTTTTAAGCAGGTCCTACTCCAGTAATCTTAGAATGGAAGAATTGGATGGATTGAAGAATCACAAATTACTCAGCAAGGCTTACTCCAATGCCCCTAAATCATCCAAAATGGAACCTTTCAAGGAGTCCACCATAGCAGAGAGCAGGAGGCTCTCTCTTACCTCAGGGCTTATTGGTATCTTAACACCATCTTCATCATCACCTTCACAAGCTGCTGTATGTAATAACTTTTTTATTCTGCTTATTTTCCTCCTATTATTTTCCAAATGTGCTGTTATGCTTGTTATACAAAAACATTAATATCTAGGGCATGTGTTAGTGAATATATTGGATATATTGAGTATATTGGAAGAGAATAGCAATGGAGTCAGCTTTTTAAGGAGGATTTAAACAACTGTGCATGCACATATATTTAAGTTATAAAAACAAAATTTACTTAGGTGATGAAAGAGATTTTATGTGTCACATGGAGTGCAGCTCAGTGTGCCTGCTGGCCATGGGGAAAGTTCAGTCCTCCACTTGCTTCCCTGCCTCCTTTCTTGCTGCAGAAAGAAGGGAGAGTGTGTGCTTCTGCAAAATTGGCTTGGTCAGGCAGGTCTTTTCTCATTTCAGTTTGCTTTGTGGGGGAAGCAACCGTCCATTGGCTTGATCAGGTGCCAAGTCACCTCTCCTTCTGGTCTTTGCATCTGTGATCATCATCACAGGGGAAGGAATGCAGTCATGATTCAGCTCACCTCTTGTGCTTTGTGAAAGGTTTAACCTTCAAATGTGCTGGTGGCAGCCAGAGGTCAGGAAAGGAATTGGGTCCATACTGCCCTCCTTTTTTCCCCAGAGACACGATCAACTGGGAATACAAAGGGTAGCCCATATTCTTAAATATAAGAAAGAATGCTCAAAATTAATTCTGCCTATGCTTCTTAAAAGATGCCTTTTATGCTTTAGAGGAAAAAGTGGGTGTGTTTGCTCTTTTTCACGACATCATGTTTTCTGTGTTAAATCTGGGGAGAAACACTTAGGAGACCGCCCTCCCCCCTCCCTTAGCCTACTGGTGCCTTGATGTTCTCAGTGAGAAAGAGTTGATTCTCACTTGAAATCCATTCGTGTATTCAAAATAGTGCATTCTGAATAATGAAATTACATTCAGTGTGCTGTGTCTCATGGTAAATTAGTTTAATAAGCTGTGAGCTATACTCATCAGATCTAAAAGCAGCAATACACATAAATGATATAAAGTAATTTATATACATGCTGTGTAGTTGGTTCCTGTAATATGCACAACAATACTAATTTAAGGTGAGTCAACAGACTTTTTATTTGTCACAGTTTAGAGATGCAGTTTTTTTCTCAATCAGCAGAGACTATTTTAACATAAAAAGGCTTTTCTCTCCTAAAGCTAATAGGGAAACTCCCATTGATTTTGATAAGCCAATGAAGAGTGGCCAAGAGGTTTCATTACTGATGTTTTCATCTGATATGGAAGAAATGCAAGCCCTGCTTGGCAATCTATAAAAACTACCAGTAATTTATTACTAGAATGCATTTATTTTGAAGGAAAATCAACACATACATGGTCAGGTACAGTTTGACTGATGTTAGCTGAAGAACATAATTTTTGCATGCAGGCACCAGATATATGGGTAGCCTGGGTGCCTAACTGCAATTTGAAGTCAGTGGAATGTGGAAGTGATGAATTGGGACCCTAGCTTCTCTTCGGTTCTCAGCTAAAGTATTTCAATCTCATATATGAATAAAATTAGGAGGGTTATTTCCCAGGAAAAAAAAGGAAAAAGTTTCAGTTGGAGAAATGAAAAGAAACAAGCCAATAAACAAAAAACAAAAAACCCACCCTCTAAGTGGAGGTGATCTGACTTTCATTCAAAACAAGGTTTGATTGAGATGGATGTCAGCCTAGGGGGAATTTTGTACCTTACTGAACTCCTAAAACGGAAATTCCTTCTAACTTATGTTTCTATTGTGTTGAAAGAGCAAGGCAGAAATAATTTGAGTGGGCTCCAAGCACAGAGATCTGTCAACATGGTGCTTTCAGAAGAAAGATACCAGTAAATATGCAAGGAAAAGATTTTCAGCTGTTCTGAGAGTTACATTAGTCTTTTAAGCCTAAGCAGATATCCCAGCAGCAGTTAAAATTTAATAGAAGTTACTAAATGCCAGTTTATTAGAATAGAGTGAAGGCACTGGTGTTTCCATTTCAGATTAGCTTTTGGGATGCTGAGATAGAAAACCTCATCAGAATTAAGGATTAAAAAGAAATGCTAAAAATCTACCCCACACTCAGCAAACAGTGAAAGGATTGATTATTTTTAATGTCTGGTTTATGCAGATGAGAGATCTTTTTAGGTGCAAATATTGTTTAATTAACATATTTGTATGCAAAAAATACAAATGTTTTATCACTTCCTTATAATTAGTCTACCAACACTGAAGTTGCCTCAACTTTTTACTTGCAGCAAAATTATGGTGCAAAATGCATTCCAGTACGAGACCGTGGCTTTCTTGTGCAGGTAGGGTGGCATATCTTACCCATTTATGAAACACTGTGGAAGTTGAGCTGACTGTTAGTTATTTTTAAGCAGATGTTGTTATTCTCATTTTCATTGTTCTCAGACTATTGAATTTGCTGAGCAGCGGATACCAGTATTGAATGAATACTGTGTAGTTTGTGATGAACCTCATGTGTTCCAGAATGGCCCTATGCTGAGGGTAAGTGTTGTGCTTGTTGGAATAAACAATACATTTGATAATGCCTTAAATAGCAATGGGCCATGCAAACCTGTTATAAAACTATTGAGTTATTTCAGATGCTTTCCATCCTAATACCCTTGTAAGATGCAAAAAATGTAAGGCAGATTAACTAGATTTTGCTGTAAATTCAAAAAAAAATGTATTGCAAGCAAGGCAGATGGAAATCAGGCTTGTGTAATATCATAGAAACATATAGGGGGGATGTATTTCACTGAAAACTGTTGTTCTGCAGTAGTCACAACCAGATAAGATAGAGGAAGTGCATTAGAGTGCTTTTGTGGTCCTCTGGCATTCTTTTAAAAGCTTAGGGTCACCTCTGTCCTTGAGCTCTTATCACACCATGACCAGATACACTGGGTGTTAATGCCATAAGGCTGTGAAGTTCTTATGACCCTCTTGCTCATGGGCTGCTGGAATGAGGCATCTTTCATAATGTGATAAAAAAGGCAGTACAAGGACATGCTCTGAGTCTAGCATTGGGCTAGCAGTGGGCTAGTCTAGGAGCTCTGTGGCTCAATATCCCCAAAGTCTGGCCAGTTAGGCCTTCCTTTCATTCCTCGGTAACTGGGAATGAGAAATTTTGCATGCCGAATGTTACACCCTCTCGTGCTGTTGGTGAATGCATACAGTGAAAAAGCATAAGACTGGTCTTGAGAGACACACTCTGCCTCAAGCTACTGGATCAGTGCAGCTTTGTGAAAGACTATATTAGGAGAATATAATTCTTACCTTTAGGACTGATTTTACAGTTAGAATCCTTTTGTTTCATCTGTTCTGAGTTCTATGGAAACCCGAGTAATCGTAAAAGTTTAAAGCCATGGATAACTCTTTGATACCAGTGTGTGAGTGACATTGTCTGACACCTGCCAATTTCTCCATATTGTGGTGAGCAACTGCATATAAGTAGAAGCAAACATCATCTGTGACCATCTTCCATGGAACTAAATTTGGGAAGGTTATTGCTTATACCTTGGTGTCATCCCCCTTGACACTCAGTGACACAACAGTCAGGTGCTCTGATTGCAGGCAGAGTGTGCAAATAGGCTGTTAATGGGATTTGCAAAAGCATCTGCTTATTCAGTTAACACCATTTTAAGTCATAGTTAAACCTCCGCACTTTTGAAAATCCCATCAGGTGGTTTTTTGTCTCTTCAAGTTCCTATCTAACTTTTAAAAACATGGTGTTCTGCCATATTTATCAGTAATCAATGCTGATTAGAAGCCTGTAGAAAAGGCGCCAGTTCCCTGTTGTTCATCTTTGAATGCACTGCTATGCATATTACCTCTGACAGGATGAGATAAGACAAAGTGAGTAATGTTTGCATAGTGACTAAAGTTTGGATAATATATTTGAATTACTGGGTTTATCTATTGTCCATAGGACAAAGCAAACGGTAGGATTTAGTCCTCTTCACATGATGAGCTATTAAAAGAAAACAGAATGGAAACTCATCTACTCTAAATTAAAAAAATCTTAATGCTTCTTGCTTTTCCACTTTAAAGATTAAATACCCTCAGAATTGCTTTCCTCTGTCTTCAGCTTACAGAGGGGTCATTTTAGCTATCCATTTGGGAGCTTCTCAGTGTTTCAAAACAGAGGAAAGTGCAGACATGTTTGCCACTAAACATATATTCATCAATGCCTTTGCAGGCAGCATAACCTAGCAAGCTCTGCAAAAAATGAGAGGGTGTCCTTATATAACCCAGGGAGAAGAAGATAGCAGGAAGAAATCTAGCCTGCTCTGCGTGTGCTTGAATGACTCAATAAGCAATATAGAGCCATTAATGAGTTTGCAGTTCTGCAGAAGGTGAGAAAGGATCTCAGTTTGAATTGAGCAAGAGCTTGCCAAAAGGTCTTAAGGAAATTTATCCTTTACTCTGCCGAGAGCTCTGGCAGAGGCAGCCTGTAGTCATCAATTGTAGGTTTTATTTATATGCATCTGCTGCACACACATATACACATACATACATACCTATATGTAATGTATATAAAGAGGATAGAGAATGACCCAACTCCAAGAGCACTTTATGTGTAATACTGCTGCAACAGTGGATCTCAGACATACAGTACTGTATTAAGCAAAATGCAGGGGGTTTTCATTTAAAGCAAAGCTACATGCCATCTGTCCTTGTATCACTTAATGGATCCCATATGTAGTATCCCTGGCCTTCATAAAGGGATTTAGAGTGCTCATACTTTTAATGCCGCAGTAACTTCACCAGGTTTCATAATGATCAGAACCTTGCTACAGTCTGGATATATTTTTAGATTCTGTGTCTAGATCCCTTTTTCTACAGCTGTCCCTATCTCAAAGGCATTACTTAGATAGGTTCTATCATCTGTCATTGGTTGTATCACAAGAGATGCCACAGACTAACTAACCATAGACCATGCCACAGACTGAACTGATTCACCATTCTCTTCCATTAAATAATAGCTCACACACACAGGGTCATGTCTGCATGTGTGAACTTAGTGATGAGCCTCCCTTCTACCATTTGGGCCTTTTTTCCAACAAGGAAGAAGGCATATGAATCTATAAAAGCATAGCAAAGTTACTGCTTGAGAAGTTATTTTACAACGTACTTAGGCTTTTCTGATTTTCTGATATTTAATGGGAGTTTTATACAATTGCAACGAAGCTGGTAAGGAATTTGATTCTGTAATCCTCCAGTATGTCAGCTTGACATCTTTCATGAACTATAGTGTAGCATAATTGTCTATAAATGCAGTTTAAAAAATTCAATACTCCAAACTATTGTATTTGGGTGTAATTTTTTGTGCTGGTTATTAATTACTTGTATAATTCAGATGTTTCATCCTGAGAACAGCTGAAGGTACCAATTGAATTTGAGAGATAAAGTTTTTTCTTTCTGCAGATTTACTCTACAGGCTGTATTTTTATCTTAGTTATAAAAGATCATTAAATCAGTCTCTCTCAGCACAAGCTTTCTTCTTAGTATTGTGTTTCTTTTTCCTAACTTTTTCTGGGGGTGTTCTGTTTTTAATATGTATTTCAATTTCCTTTGCTTTCTTAAAATCTTGACATCTTCTTTCCCCTAAGATAAAAGTAACTTGATATCAACAAGATGTGTCTTTTTATATAGCTTAATTTAAACACTAGATCCGCGTGGCAGACATATCATTGTATGGAACAGCTGTGTGACCCAATTGCCTATGTTTGGCTTTGTGCTCTAACATGGATACCTGTCTTGCTCCAGAGCCTGTGATATTAATTCAATCATGCAAATGCTCAGGGATCCTGTTGTACAGAGGAATCTTTGGACTTTTTTAGGCTGTCTTAGTCACGTAATGAGGATAATTAAAGAGGCTACCTTAGTGACCAACTGAAGATGAATAAGGACAAAATCCTTAGATTTCTCTTGGGAATTTCTTCACAGAGCAATGTATGCATGTTTCAGGAAACCAGTTTTCTTTTGAGCTCCAAAAGTTCCCTGAAATACAGAACAGAATTACAGATACAGTTCCTGTGTGTACTCCACAAGGGTGTGTGTAGATAAAACCACATTATATAGACAGGTAATTTCAAAATACAAACCTAATGCTCTCACAAGGAACTGCAGCTGTATGAGTGTGAAGAGGAAGGGCAAAGTTCTCTGGAATGGAAGAAGGAGTCTTAGAAAAGTACTGTTACTCATCATGAAGCCATTATACCCTTTTTATAAAGTTCTGTGGTCCATTGCTTCATTCCATCATTCCACCCCCTTTAAAAAAAAAAAAAAAAACAAACAAAAAACCCAGTAAAGTATGCAAAGCTTTCCTGTACATATTCACAGGTTTCCCATATGAGATGGGGATGAATATAATTTCTCATCATAATATGTTTCTTTAGTATTTATTTCAAGAGCACAGTGAGATCTAATGATTATTTACAGTGCATCCAAAGTTATAAAAGCTAAATTGGATGTTTAGAGGTATGCACTTAGATAGAATGTCACTGACAACTGCAAGTTCCCTGAAATCACTGCATGGCATAATTTGCAGCCTTTCTGCAAAGTATAGGAAAAAGTCAGTGAATACATAGATCCTAAGAAGAAATAGTATTATTTAACCTCTTGCATAACATAGACATAGACATAACATAGATACTGTTATTCCTAACAGTGATCTGAATCCTACGCATTTCACTCTTCATAGAAGAATTAAGAAACAGCTTTGAAATCATCAGCAAGGGTTTCAACTGCAGCTTTTGCATCCAGAAAGCTCCCTTATCTCATGTAAAGAATCACAGCACATCCTCCTGCAAGGCAGTCTGTGCTGCTCAGAAGCTCTGTCATCAGTCTCTTCTGAGGTAGCTTTTAGCTAAGCTTGGAAAAACAGTGGGAAGTACAAGGTCAGACATAGGTTTTGTGCTGAGGAGAGACAGATAAGGCAGACCTGGTAAACCTACTGAAAGCAGTAAGGGTCTGCTCATTTGAATCATTAGCCTCCTGTTATGGTCTTTCACAGAATCACAGAATCATTCAGGTTGGAAAAGACCCTTGGGATCATCAAGTCCAGCCATCTACCCTACTCTACAAAGTTCTTCCCTACACCATTTCCCCCAACACCACATCTAAAAGAGTCTTAAACACATTCAGGGATGTTGACTCAACTACCTCCTTGGGAAGCTTATTCCAGTATCCAACCACTCTGTCTGTGAAGAATTTCCTCCTAATGTCCAGTCTAAACCTACCATGCTGCAGCTTGAATTCATTCCCTCTTGTTCTGTCCCTAATTGTTTGTGAGAAGAGACCACCACCGACCTCTCTACAGTGTCCTTTCAAGTAGTTGTAGAGAGTGATGAGGTCACGCTTCATTTTCCTCTTTGAATTGTTCTCAACACAGTTGTTTAGATGAGAGAGACATGGAGTATTATTTGGTTTTAGTTAATGGCTAGATTTTAATTGTTTCAAAAACATATTTTGAAATCCTCTTTTTTTCCTGACACTTTCAAGCAATGTACCATTCACATATGTGTTGCTATATAGATAAATAGATTATCCTGATTACTGTGAAAATCCACATTAGACTAAATATTAGGAGTGAACTTAAGAAATGTTAATGACTTTCACAAAGCCCATTCTGAAGTACTGAGATATTCTCCCACAGGGCAGGTGTCTCTAGAGAAAAGCCCCTGAAACTGGAGCTTCAACCACTGTCTTTCACTGGCTTTTGAAAAACTCCAAGGATGGAGCTTCCACAACCTCTCTGAGCAACCTGTTCCAGTGCTTGGTAAAACTTTAGAAAGAGCTAATTTTAGCTTTCTCTAAAACTTTAGATAAAGTTTAGATAAAGCCAGTCCTTTATGAGAGAATAAAATGACTAACTGACCTCCAAAGTTACTTTTCAACCGTATGATTTCATTCATCTAGCTAAAAAGCGTATTTTGCAAAGCAGATGTAATAAGGTACTAAAGAAAGTTCAGCATTATTTGGTTCTATATTAGAAGGCTATTAACTTTTTTTTTAATGTCATATGAAATTCTTCCTATTATTCTAGAGCTGATAATAATATTCTAGGAAAGGACTAAGTTCCATTTTTAAATGCAACAGTTTTGTTTCTATAATAGTAGAAAGATACCTTGTTTTAGGAATTCAGCATGTACTTTTATTACAAACATTTAGATATAATGAGATCATGAGTCATTAACAAAGTTATTATAATTAAGGATCTGATTAAAAGAATTATAATAAAGATATATTATCATATACTATCATATTCAAAAACTGGAAGAAAGTAAATGTGATTCCTCTCTTCAAGAAGGGCAAGAAGGGGAGGACACAGAGAACCACAGGCTGGTCACCTTCACCTTGATCCCTGGGAGGGTGATGGAGAAGGTAAGCCTGGAAACCATTTCCGGGCACATTAGCAATGAGAAGATCATCAGGAGTAGTTCAGCATGCCTTCATCAAGGGGAAGTCATGCTTGACCAACTTGATAAATTTCTGTGATGAAGTGACTGGTTTGGTAGATGAGGGGAGAGCTGTGGATCTTGTCTACCTGTACTTCAGAAGGTCCTTTGACACTGTGTGTCATAAGATCCTCATAGAACAGCTTTTGATGCATGGGCTGGATGAGGAGATAGCAAGGTAGATTTAAAACTGGCTAAATGGCCAGGCCCAAAGGGTGATGATCAGTGACACAAAATCTAGTTAGAAGCCAATAACTAGAGCTGTATCCCAGTGTTCAGTAATGAGTCCAGTCCTGTTTAATATCTCAATTAATCATCTGGATGACAGTGCAGTATATACCCTCAGTGAATTTGCAGATATACAAACTGGGATATGTAGGTGATAAAACTCCAGAGCTATGCGGTGCCATTCAGAGGGACCTCAACACGTTGGAGAAATGCATTGACAGGAGTCTCATGCAGTTCAAGGAGAAGTGCAAAGTTCTGCACCTAGGGAGGAACAACCCCAAGCACCAATATATGCTGGGGGCCACCCAGCTATAAAACAGCCCAGCAGAAGAGGACTTGGGGGTCCTGGTGGACAACAAGTTAACTTGAGCCTGGAACGTACTCTTGCAATAAGGAAGGTTAATGGTATCCTGGACTGTATTACAGAGCGGAATTGCCAGCAGGTAGAGGGAGATGATGCTTCCCCTTTATCCAGCTCTTGTGAGGCCACAGGAGACTGGAGTATCTCCCATAGGAAGAAAGGCCAACAGGGTTGGGACTGTTGAGCCTGGTAAAAAGATCTTAAAGAAGCCAGGCAAGATCTTATTAATGTTCATGATTACCTGAAGGGAGGGTGCAGAGTGGATGGAGATTGATTCAGTAGTGCCTATGACAGGAAAAGAGTCAATGGACACACAGTGAAACACAAGAGGTTACTTTTGAACATCTGGGAACACTTTTCTACCTTTTTCACCTTTGCAGAGGGTGGCTGAGCATAGGAGTAAGTTGCCCAGAGAGTTTGTGGCGTCTATATCCATAGAGACACTCAGAAACTATCTGGACACAGTCCTGGGCAACAGGCTTCAGAAGAGCCTGCCTGAGCAGATGACCTCCAGTGATCTCTTCCAACCTTACTGTAATTTTGTGATTATATTCAGTTTTACATAGTATAATCTGTATGGCTGGTGTCTATCTCACTGCCTGTGCCTTCCTGAATTCCTCATTTACAAATTCTAAAGCCACTGCTAAACCAGCATCACTGAGTGGATTTTAAAGACCTGTGAGACAATTATACAGGACAAAAAAATTCCAAAATATATTCAATGGGGTGGTAAAAAAAATCCTCTCTGTATCAATAATTTTTGTTTCAGTCAAGAAATCTTTTTAGAGTGCCATCTTGTGTTGAAACCTCACACTGAGGCCTCTTTAGAACAAAAGCACAAAATAGTAAAAGCTCAGCAAAACTAAATATTCAAGCTAGTTTCTTTAAAATTTGAACTCTGGTACAAACACCTCGACCATTTAAAGTTTTTTCCCATAAAACATGAATGATAAAATACTGTAAAACAGTATTTGAAATATCTGCTGTTTGTATTTAGCTGTAAAAACAAGTACAGTCTGATAATTCTGATAAATCTGTTCTGCTATTAGTAAGACTATGTTTTCAGAATGTTTTTCATTCCAAAGGACTCAGTCATTGTATATTCAATATGGGTGAAATATGGGCCTCGGTAAGCACCTGTTGACTTGAAGAGATCTTGGGTTTCTCTGTCCTTTGAATATAAGATTCTTAGTCACCACTGAAACACAGTAGCCTTGATGTTCCATAACCAGTCCTCCTTATCATTACTCCACAATGGTTTTATCTCTGCCCAGTTACAAATAGTACTTTGGTAAAATGGGTGTCAATCACTTTATTTTTTAACAAGAGAGTCAAATTGCTGCAGTATAGCTTTTCTTGTCACCAAGAATTTAGCAACATGCACCTTGCCCAGCTGACATTCCGTAATGCTTATGTATTTGCCATCTGTTTATATATGTGGGAAATAAAAATTCTAAAAAAAATGTATATTAGCTGTCCAAGAATAACAACAACAAAAAAAGAAAAGAAAAAAAAAAAAAAGAAAAGCAGAAAATAAAATCTGGATCAGCCAAAAGAAAACCAAACAGAACAAGTTAAATTTCTTACTCAGCCTCTGTTTACTCTCATCTTTCTACAGTTTTATCTTTTATCTGCTTGCCACTGTGGTATCTCCCATGTCCTTCAGCAGAGTACGCTTATCGTGAATATTTTGAGATTATTCAGAGAGTTTACTGTTCAGATTTATAGTGAGATTAAATTCATTATTCCTGCTCTCTGGCATTGTGTATACATATACAGAACTTATAATAGCTTGGCTTCGTTGAACTCATAGTATAGAATAGAGTAGAACTCTTTCAGTTGGAAGGGACATGCAAACATCGTCTAGTCCAAATCCCAGGCAGATTCAAGACTGACAAAAAGTTAAAGCATGTTGTTAATGGCATTTTCCAAATATCTCTTAAGCACAGACAGGGCTGGGGAATCAACCACCTCTGTAGGAAGCCTCTGTTTCAGTGTTTGACCACCCTCTTGGTAAAGAAATACTTCCTAATGTTTAGTCTAAACCTCCCCTGGTGCAGCTTTGAACCTTCCCACACGTCCTGTCACTGGATCCCATGGAGTTTCATCTCAGGAGAGCATTTCATGCCACAGCTGGAAAACTGGTCCAGAAGGATTGTGTGAGGCACAATGTCAAAAACCATACTAAAATCCTGAAAAACTACATCCACCTATTTCCCTTCCATGCAGGTGACCTTATCATAGGAGGGTGTCACATTAGCTTAACAGGGCTTTCCCTTTGTGAACCCATGTTAACTGTGACTGATGAATGCATTATTCTTTAAATTCCTTTCAACAGTACCCAGTATAAGCTTTTCCATAATTTTTCCTGGAACCGAGATTAGACTAACAGGTCTGTATTTCCCTGTAGTAGTTTCACTTCATTTGAAAATTCAGGACATGGGTGTACTTTCTGATAATTAATTATTTTCAAAGCAACTCCTAAATCAGTGTTAAGTGGGGACATATTTAATCTGAATAATTACTTCTTTCTTACTTACTTACTCTCTTCTCTTTTTCTCTCTCTCTGTGTCTATCCCCATTTTCAATATTACTGCTTCTGTATTATATCCTCATCTTTCTGGTGAGTGTAATGAAAAGAAAGAGAGAAGTTCCTGCTGAAAAAACCTAACAATTACTGTGGTTGAAAGTATAAAACAGAACAGGGATTTGAAGTTACATTTCATCTCCATGCCTGTTGTTTTCATTAGGAGAAGTGAGATGGTCACTAATGGTTTCACCTTTACCATTTGTCACATTTGCTTTAAGTCAGACTATGAGCCTTCCCTCAGCTTCTCCTTTTAAATTAAGAATTTTTAGGTGTGTCAGTCATGTTGCAGCCTCATTAGTATCTGTGTGACATCCCTCAGGACACAGGAAAGGGTGGCACATTGCTCTTGGAAGCACAGCCACAGCACACATTAGAAAGTAGCAAGATAGATCAATATCAACTGTGAAAGTTTCAGCTTTTTTGAGTTGAAAGACCGTCTGGAAAATATTTTAAGGGGTGTATGAGTCCTGGAACCGTAATATATCATAGTAGCTATGCGATTTGCCTGTCTGACATTCACAGTCAATGCTAGAAGAAGTGAGATTTGTATTGTAACGTGGAAACGCTGATTAAGCCCATTGTCACCACAGAAGTGGTTGAGTGGGTGCTACTGAGCATGCAAAGAGTGGGGCTGGCTAAAGGAAAAGTCCAAAAACCTCAAAAGCTCAAATAATGCTTTCTGCTTCTGTCAGTGCCTTCTGCTTTCAAGCACTTGCAGTCTCAGGTTAATTGCTCAGATCTTATTTTCTTCTGGCTTTTCCCTTCCGGAATAATTATCCTTTTAAATAGTCTTTCAGCACCAATGCTCTTCCCTTAGCTAACAGTTTCGTGGAAGTCAATGGCTTTATGCTACTTTTTTCAAGTGAAAAATGAAGTTTACGTGAGACAACTGGCAGCTGCTGTTGTTGAAGAGGAGTTATATCTGTCCTCTTCAGGTAGTGGAGAACAAAGTTGTCCATCTAGTCAGCTCTGCCTGCCTTCAGGGTGATGGTGATAAAATTCTGCATGCACCTAAGATGAGGTTCACATTTAGAGATACATACTTCAGTGTATAAGCCCTATTTTGTCCTGTATTTTCCCTTTGAAAACAATGGAAACTAATAATCTAATAGAAGTTGGATGTTCTGTGGGTATGGATCCACATGGGTAAGAATGTGTCTATACTTTCATGTACTTAGACAAAAGTTCGTGGAAAGTTCACCTAGCTGAATAGTACTTGTACTTGAACCAAAATAAGAGTATCCCAAAATGACATTGGAACAATGTAGCTTTTGCAAGTGTGTTAGTGTTGCTCTTGTTTGTTTACTGTGGCTGGGGACATTTCTCATATTTATGATACAAAGTCAGAACAAGACTGTTCCTGTCCCAAGGGTTCGCATCCTAGAGAAGAGACAAGCGGACGCCATAAAGGGAAACAACACGCTGGCTGTATACAAAACATCAGCAGCAGTCTGAGAACAGCCTTGAATCCCAGTTTTCCCATAAAGCTTGTGATTTTCTTAAGGCTCTGTCTTCTAGAATTCATACATTTTAACTTAGTTTTCATATGTTTTCATTAGTTCTAGCACGCACAATTGGAAATGTGACACTGAATAGATAAGTCACCATCATGTGATCAACAAGAGCCCTCCAAATGTTTGCTTCTTAATTGTAAGACAGTCTTTTCATTTTATAGAGAAAGAAAGGAGTTGAAATGGTTGAATCTAACTGCAGTAGAGGACAGCTAAACAGCCATACTAACATCTCTTGGAACACTCTACTAACACTTATGGGAAATTTAAGTCAAAAGCTTCTGATTTGCTTAGATTGGGATAAATTTCAGAAATAGGATGCAAAAATGCTCTTGAAATGGCTGGAGTTTGGGTTAGAGAGCATCTGAGGTGGGTATATGAAGGCAGGCTATTGAAGTGTCCATATAGCTACAGAGTTTGGATTATTTTCCCTATTAGATTGCAAAGTCAAAATATTCAGTGGGCATAAAGGTTCATCAAATCATAAAATCAACATAATTGTACAGACACTAACAGTAACTCCTGTTCTTCAGAGCTCAGATTTTGCTATCTTGCTGCTCCTTACATCTACAGTTCTCCACACTTAAGATCTTAGCTCCAGTGTCCACCTGAGAGAAGAAGTGCCTTTCAAATGTCAAATATAAGCCCAATGACCGTTTTCCTAACTTCCCTTTTCCAGATGCTTGGCATTTATAGGATCATAACACAGGGGAGAAAAAAAAAACACATGCACAAAAAAATCTCAGATGACAAATCTTTTGTCAAAAAAAATCTCAGAAGACAAATCTCTGCCATCTTTAAGTCTCAGGATATCTTACTTTTTGAGGTTGTAAAGAACATTTAAAAAATAATTATTTTCTTAGCACTTTTCTTCATGGCAGGCATGTCTAAGCTTAGGATGCTTTGCTTAAAGGGAGTGTATACTTTTGATTATGGTGATCAGGGTGGTAGAGCCACCATGCCTCCCCAACTGAACAAATTATTTAAGTGCCTTCTAAATGTGGAAAACCTAAGAATAATGACAATAGTAAATACTTTTTGTCTTGCGTGCCATGGCACAGCAAATTGGATCACGTTAGGCTTTGTCTGCTGCCTAATGCAATGTAACATAGCAGATAAAATAAATCAAATGGGTGACACTGTATTAGACTTGAAAGATGATAGCTCTTGTAAAGCAACTGATGTGAGAATATGTCAAAGAAGTACATTTCAGATGTTTATTGAAGTCTTGAGTCTTTGAAACCCAGCAAATGCACATTTTAAAAGCTATGACTACAAATACAGCACTATGCTTATTACCGACAAAGCTGTTGCCTGAAACAGAATCCAGCTAAATTTTATGTTTTCTCTGTGTACTGTCTTTTTCATTTCTGCAACTGCTTCCTAGAGACATTGGCTTGAACTTCAAAGCGTACTGCTACAAATGCTTTGGTGATTATCATGGTAGCTAGACTCAGCATTTTTAGTTACAAATGTTCACTACAAAAGTCCCTACCAAAGATAATTTTAAATTTCAGTTAGGTAAGATTTAGTAATACGGATTCAAAGAACTAATATAAAATATTTTTATTTCTTTCAACATTGTAATAAAAAGTCATATTTATTGGGATCAATTATAAGGATCATTTTAA
This sequence comes from Scolopax mira, assembly GCA_004320125.1. Classification (NCBI taxonomy): domain Eukaryota; kingdom Metazoa; phylum Chordata; class Aves; order Charadriiformes; family Scolopacidae; genus Scolopax; species Scolopax mira. Next base: position 230,920 of record BJBW01005713.1, read on the forward strand.
TTTGTGTTTCTTTCTTGTATTTCTTCCAACTGTTTGTTCATTTTGAATGATTATAACTATTCACAGTGTGATTCATTACTTGAGCCTTTAAAAAGTTGATCTGCTAATTATCTTTTAATAAATAAACATGGAGTTGCAGTTAAGGATGTAGCTAATTAAGAAGTCTAAAGTCATGCCTATTCTCTTTACTTAAAACTGTGTTCTTTTTTGTTTCTGTTTTGTTTGTTTTGTGCAGGCAGAATGCTCAGTTCTCAATCTGTAGTTTAAATAAGTATTTGATCATTATGATGGTATTGTGAATTAAATTTTTCAAAAACATAGACCACAAAATGATTCAACAGCAAGTTTAATTATTTTTTGGATACCTGATAAAAGAGTGGAAGCACTTTTATTTATTAAAATAACATGTGGCCTTCACAAATAAATAAAAATATTTATTTTATAAAAATTTAATGCATTTTAGTAAAGTTTACAAATAAAATCTTAAATTAGTTAAAAAATAAATTAAAATTGCTTCTTTAATAAGTTTGTCTTCTAGGTCAGATTTTTGTTTGTGTTCTCAACAGCAGAATAACAAGCTGTGAAGGATAAACCTGCATTTATGAAGGGGATGTGCCCCCATTAGTTTCTAGATTTGTTCTGCGTTAATTTTAATTCTGTAGGAGGTTGTCAGAATCTGATAGCATATTGTTAAGGACATTTAGGTATGATGCCTGTAATTGTGGTTTTGTAATCTGCTTGGATTTCTTTTAAGTTTAGCTTCTGTGAGTACTTACAAGTTCTTCACATTTGTTCTTCAGATTATTAAAATGCTTCTCTAACATACCTTCCTCAACAATTTCCATGTACTCAAAATTTGAAATTAATGTTTCCATGAATATCTAAAGAAAAAAAGGAACATTAAATGTGTTTGATGCGTCTGGGTTTTGTTATAGGTACTACATGATAAAACCAATAACCCAAAATTATAACAAAAATATAATTTACTTTATTTCTCTGTTTAGCCCACTGTTTGTGAACGGGAGCTCTGTGTATTTGCTTTCCAAACATTAGGAGTGATGAACGAAGCTGCTGATGAAATTGCAACTGGGGCTCAGGTAGAACTATCTAATGCTTATTACATGTTTGAGTTCCTATTGTCAGTTTTCTCAGTCTCTTCTAGTATTTATTTTTACTTGTATTTCCTATATGAATGCTCTTTGGTAAGTATTATTTATTTGTCCACCCTATAGCTGTAAATACACTATTTTATGCATAGCATTTTCAGACAGTACTAATGAGGTGCTTCCATTTTTTTTCTTCCATGTAATTAGAGTAACCCTGTTTTCTTGTTCTGTTTTATTCAATTGGGTCACCTGGGTTGTTAATAAAGGCAGCCATTGTCATTTGGAGATAATTCCCGTTTATTTTCACCTAATGAGCCATTACTACCCTGATGCAATTAATAAGCTACTTCCTGTTCATGGTGTTGGGATGCAGCTATCCACTGAGCATCTGTTGTTTTGATCATTAAATAACAGTGGGAAAGTCCTTACTCATGTTGCTACATAGGGGTTTTTTCTCTCTTCTCAAGGATCAGGAATTTAATATAAGCTCCCTTTCTGAGTCTAAGTTCAGTTATTAATGAAGTTATATCATTGGTTTTTCTGTCCTAATTTTATACGTACCTTGAGACAAACTATTTTAAACTATATTTCCAAATCACCATGTAACCTTAGTACAGTACACAAGTTGAAAGGTCTTGTGTTTAAGATCCTTTTAAGATCTTAAATTAAAAGTTTACATATCTTACGGAGAAGTGCATTCCTCCCTGATTTCCTAGACAAATTTCACTCACTATGCATTTATGTAGATAGCAATATGGATTTTATGGAAGAGAAAATTTTCAGTTTGGTTAACTTCCAACAAGCACGAGTGAGTCCAACTACAGGAAAGAAGCTGTTTGGCTAAATGTCTGAATACCCTTTATGGGCATATCCTCTACGGAAGAACCTTCCAGCAATCTACACCAGCTTCCTCAGTTCCTTACTGAGAATGTGACTGCGGGATCTGGAGCTCTTCATGTGATGTCTGAAGATCGTTAGATTGCTGTATTTGTGATATCTAACGTGCCAAACACTGGGATACCTGTGTAAGCTTGTCAGAAATGGAGAGAAATATGCTGATGAAGCCCCACCTTTTCCTCAGCCTGAAGTCCTCTGAAGAGCTCAGCTATGTGTTTCTGGGGAGCTAGTTTTATTTTTTTAATTCAGGTACTTACATGGTACAGTCAGGTACTTACATTGAATAGTTTGGTTGGAAAGGACCTTTAAAGGTCACGTAGTCCAACTCTCTTCAATGAACAGAGACATTTACAATGAGATGATGTGGCTCAGAGCCCCATCCAGTCTGACCTTGAATGTTTCCAGGGGTGGTGCATCTACCACCTTTCTGGGCAACTAGTTCCAGTGCTTCACCACCCTCGTAAAAATTGCATTTGTTATAGCTAGTCTGAATCTCCCCTCTTTTAGTTTAAAACCATTACCCCGTGTCCTATTGCAGCAGGCCCTGCTAAAAAGCATGTCCCCGTCTTTCCTGAGGCTCCCTTTAAGCACTGAAAGGCCACAACAAGGTCTCCCCAGAGTCTCTTTCGTCCAGGCTGAACTCTCCTAACTCTCTCATCCTGTCTTCATAGGAGAAGTGCTCCAGCCCTCTGATCATCTTCGTGGCCCTCCTCTGGGCCTGCTCCAACAGATCCGTGTCCTTCCCGTGCTGTGGACTTCAGCTCTTCAGAGCTGTACTGCTCTTCTGAAGAGCTTCAGCTCTTCAGAGCTGTACTGTTCTCTCTTCCCTGAGGACAGTTTCCCAGGGGATCCTATTGACTAAACTTCTTGAAGAGCTGAAGACTGCTTTTCTATAATTAGGGAAAAATGAGATACAAACTTACGTGGTACATTACGTGTACATTGTACATTAGGTAAAAACAGGTAGCTCACTTCTCTTTTTAAATACATCTGACAGGTTAGTTCTCACTCTCTGTTTTATGTAGGTGTCACTGTTGCAGGCATAAGTGGAGCTTGCTGTAGATCTCTAGAGTCCCTCTTCATCTACAGAGCTTTTCCATAGAGTACTGAGGTGATTACAACCTTAGCAGTGCTTAAAAGAGTTAGATAAAAGGTTTGATCAAGTGTCCCCCTGGACCTAGGTCACTAAATTTTGCTGTGTATCACTCTAGTGATAGGATTGCATCCATCCCACTATGTCTGATTTGGTTGAGTTCCCTTCCTATTTGCAGAAAGAATTCAGCACTTCTAGGGTTTGATTCATCTGAGCTATTTTTGACATTGGTTTAGGATTGTGTGAATCACAGCATAGACTATCAGCAGAGTGTTTATTTTCTCAATTGATTATACAGAGAGCCTAGGCTGACTAGTAAGAGGTAGGTGTTTGCATTTGTGAATCTCTACATTTTGCCAGATGAATCTTCCTCCAAATCATTTTGTGTAGTGTAAGAGTCTAAATATAGGTTTGCATGATTAGAAATCACACCTTGTTTTTTCCTGCTGTGCTTTGAGCTAGTTTCCTAAGGTATGCACCCCTACATTCTCGCTCCCAATATTTGGACTCGTCTTTAACAATAAGTGATTGTACTTTCTAAACTTTCAAACCTAAACTCACCTTGGCTTGTTTTAGTTATGTAGGCAAAATGCCTGAAAGGTAAATGCCTGATTTCTTGATAGTTCAGACACTGTGTAGAGAGCCTCTGGAGAGGGAAAAGCACTGTCTGTTTTAAGAGGGAATTGTCATCAGCAGGTGTCATCTTGTCCTTCTTGAAAATATTTTAATCCTTACTGAGTACATCAGTACTTACTATTAAGAAGCAGAAGTTCAGGCCCAGGTATAAGGATATTTACTAGATCCACAGCACTTTATATTACCAAGGAACACATACACAAGATTGTGCTATAATGTTTGTATTAGACTTACCTCACACTTTAAGTTGCTCTGCATTCCATCACCTGAAAGCAATGATCTCGTGGGAAACTGAGCATTTAACCAAGCCTAATTTATGCATGTTTTCCTCCATGTCAGAGCAATATGCAAGTGTCATGGTGAGAAAAAATACAGAAGTAAAAAGGTGGTTTAAAGGAGGGCTTTGGGATGATGTTCTAAGACAGATTGTACCAAATTTTAAGGCCAAGTCCATCATGCAAATCATAAAGCAAGACAACTTGTATTAAGAGATCTGGGGGCTCAAACAATTCTTCCCTAGTAGTGTTTTGCAACTGGAGGCTAATAAAAGTTTCTGAGAAGTAGAGTATGAACTTGAGCTCAATTTCATGGTAAAATATTTATACATTTGCAGGCCTGTTGCCTGACCTGTCTGTGTGTGCTGCCTCTTGGTCTCCTTTGCAAAAGCAAAAGCAGGTGCCCTGTTTTGAAACATTCATCACGCTTGCAGGTGTTATAAACTGGAAAGTAATCAGAGCTCCATGAAAGAAGGGATTATTATTTAAATAACTTAATTTTTCAATATATTGAGATATTTAGTAACTGGAACTACCAGTATATTTTTAAACTGATGGAGAAAATTGTTCATTCGTGCTAAAGGAGCAGAGGAGAATGGCAACGGCATGATTCACTGCAGCACTGTTCCTTTTCCCTTTCATCATGATTCTTATTTTCATTCTGCTTCTCTAAAGGACTGTCTTTCTTTTTTTTTTTTTTTTTTTATTCCTCCAAATGGTCAGATACAATGGCAGATATATAAAAAATTCTAGAGCAGCTTGAGCTGTGAGATGAGATCTGATTTGTGTGGTGTTGTGGGAGGCACTGGGCATGCCTACTAAGTACCACTCATCTCTGCTTTTCCTTTCTTCCATGGAAAAGTCTGTTTGCACATAGGAATGTTTTCTGAAGGCACAGAAGAGACAACAGGAAATGAGCTAAATTGCAGCTACATTTTTATGTATCAACTTTTGGTTTCATTTTGAGCTGGATTTAGTTTTCACAGCTGCCAGAAAGCCGTGTTCTCTCTGGTTTGTGATTGCTGTATTCTGTCTTTAACCTCTGAATTACAAATTTTGAAATAATTATACAGAAATCTGTAGCTAAGTTGTACATGTGCCTATATGCACATATGTGAATTCATGTCTTGGAACACATTACAGGCATGTAATAAGTTCACTACAGATCGTAATAAAATCATTACAGATCATGATAAGATCATTACAGGCGTGATCTTACAGTGAAATCTTGGAAATCGCAGATATTCAAAGCTATGTTGTAGTTTTGTACAACAGGATGGAAGGATGAAGATCCCCCAGTGTAAGCCATGCAAATGACTGTTAACTCACTGCACTGTACTGGCATTAGCAGAAGCCATGTTTACAAGTGTTTCTGTGATTACAGTCTTCAGAACAGAAGGCAGGGGTACAGATGCACAAACTCTTCCTCATTCTTGAGCAACATTTTTCACTGGAATTCTGCTGGACATAGACACACAGACGCAGCATGACTTCATTGCCCTAGAGAATTAATTTAATCCAGGAATTAGCACATATGCATAAGAGAAAGCAGGGCTGCAAGCAATATATTTGATGTGCTAATACGTTTACAACCAGATACTCCTCTGACTTAGCAGCTGGAATACTGTACCAGGTCTGAACCCAAAGAGATCAGTTGAAAAATTTTAGTCTGTATCCTGTGGATAACATGGTTTATATAGGTAACAGGGTAATATAGGTAACAGTGAAACAGGGTATTACTATTATGTGTAAAAAAAAAAAAAAAAACCAGACCGGAAGATATAATATGAAGGTAAATATATCGATTAAATATTTTTCTTTATCCCTAGGTGGTTGATCTGTTAGTATCCATGTGTCGGTCTGCGTTAGAGTCACCTAGGAAAGTTGTCATTTTTGAGCCATACCCTTCTGTAGTTGATCCTAATGATCCTCAGATGCTGGCCTTTAACCCCAGGGTAAGTAGCTGTCTTTCATAATGTCATAGCCTGGATTTAGTCATGCATGAGATTTCAAAGCAAAGCCTTCTTCTGGAGGAGTCTCCTTTACTGTAAGAGATACAGCTCTAGAATAGAGAAAAAGCATATGACTTTTCAGAACTTTCTAGATTTTAATTGTTTCTAAGAAGGTACTTGAGTATAAACTAAGTTGCATTGAAAGTTATGCAACCAAGAAATTCTTTTAGGGCACAAATTCTAGATGCAAAATTTTATATTCTTAGTGTCTTTCTCTCAGTGTACACATTGGACACAAAATGAAAGATAGCCTTTGGGAGGTGTAGACCACATAAACTGGGGAATTTCCAGTCTATCTTTTTGTTCTTAGAGTGGTTATTGCTGTCATCTCATTTTCTCTTTGCAAGCAATTATGTCCTAAATGGAATTTTATCAAATGTTGACATAAATACTGCTTCTCAGGGAAGCCCTCAAAAAGCTGTTAATTACTGCATCTCACTTGAGCCATCCCCAAGGGCATAAATGAGAACTTTGGATGCCCTGTATTGGGATGCATTTCACATTTTCTGAGCAAAGGCCAGTTAGCAGTGGTTATTCCTCAGGAAGGGGTGAGCATATGGGAAGACGGACTTGCCAGGAGGTGCATGGAAAGAGGCTGATAAGGAGACAGATACTCTGGTTGCTGGGCAAAGTGAGAGTTTGAAGCAGATGAGGTAATAAGAAAGAGGGTCACAGAGAGAGCCCTTGGGCTGGCAGGGCCCACACTTCCTCCTCCCAGCTTCTTGCCAGCACAGGCAAAGTGAAAGCTCATGGGCAGAAGTTGGCAAGACCCAAAGATGGGAAACAGTAAAGCTCCTGAAGGTAATGTGACGTGGAGCTGGTGAAGCATGGACTGTTAGGCATGTCCTCTCAGAAAAGGTAGAGCTGTCTGGTAATGGTTCCCTAGCAAGGTGAGGTAGAGGGACAACTGAAGAACTTCATTTTAGAGCTGTTAGCAAAGTAAACACACCTGTTTAGCATTTTACTTAAAATCTATTTGATCAATGCATTCTTTAACTTAATACATGTTGTACAAATACTTGTCAGAATCTGTGTTTAGTTAAAAATATTTGTTTAAAAAATCAGATAATTTTTTGTGTTTTGGAGATTACAATTAATTTAGAGGAAAAAACATAAAGATAACATTTGGGGGGGGGATATTTTCCTGGACTGTGAATAAGATGGTCTATGTGTGAGATGGAAAGAGGCTATTGGTAAGAAAGGTTTGAAAGGACTGGTTACTGAACAGTCATGCTAGCTTTGGTTTTATACAAAAAGAATTCAGG
>BJBW01005714.1:0-24042 GCA_004320125.1 Scolopax mira
ACTCGAGGTGAGGCCTCACCAGTGCTGAGTACAGAGGCATGATGACTTCCCTACTCCAAGAGACAAAAATCTGAGGTAAGTATAGGTAAGGTAAGTATATGAATGCTGGTTGCTAAATAGAAAAGGGAAATACAAGTTAGTACTGCTGAAGGGGGAAGTTCTGGTGTGATTTGTGTACTTGCTGGCCAGCCATTTTGTAGGCCCGTACTCCTGGCTGCAGTGGGTCATCCACACCGCTCCATGGGGGGAAACGCAAGCTGGTGACATGGCAGGGTAGGGAAGCAACTGCAGGGAAAGGGGGAAGCTGAAATCACCATGTTAGGGTATGTGAACACAGGGGACAAACTCATAGGAAGCCAGGCTTTGTATTTTCTACTGCTCAAAAGGACAAACTCTATGGCTGCTTTCAACAGAGTAGTAACATTGGTCCTGGGGTGGGCAATGTGCTGTTCTGATCAGGTCCGTTGATTGAATGCACCATCATCACCTGAAAATCTTCTCACATTCTTCCTTTCTTCCTATCAGGAGACAGGTTGGGGTTTTTTCCCCTATAGATCATCCCAAGAGGAACGTGGTCAAAAGGACACACAGGCTACCAAGTTCCCAGAAACCCAGGGCCACTGCCAACTACAAGAGTTAACTTTTTTTGCAAGGGCTTGAAGGCAGTTTTGCTTTGCTGAACTAGTGCTGACAGAAATCCTTTTGAAGGGGACACAAAACCCCCTTTGCCTCTGAACTTCAAAGCTGTTGCCTAAGTACCACTCCAACACCTGCAGGCATCTTAATTAATCAAAATTATGAGCCCAGTTAAACAACCCAGCCATTAAGCCCCAGCCATTAAACATCATCAAGCTTTATTTGGTTCCCTAAGAAACATCTTGATTAAATGTATTGCAGTTAAGTAGAGTGTACTGTAGCTGTGGAAATGAGATGGAGGCTGTTTGCAGTAGTGTCTGGATAAACTGCAGGTTGTCATCTCGCCTCGTTCATGCATCTGGTCCTCCAGTTGTGATGGCAGAGCCTCCCTTCCCATTTAGCCTTCTCTCAGCACTATGGAATTGTGCAGAAGTTACATAGCCCTGCTTGCTCTGTGTGTTTCACCTCCCTTCATATTCCCCTTTGTCCACATACTGGCCTTCTGAGGCAAAGATACTTTCCTCATTCTACAGCCTGAGATAGGAAACCCAGAAGAGTTGCTCCAAACACATTAGACAGAACAAGAACTTAACTTTAGGATTTGCCCTTAAATCCACGATCTAGCTTCTGTGCTGCTCTCATTCCCTTTTCGTTCAGGTCTGTTGTTGGTATCATCATATACTGCTTGTATTTGTTTTAAAAGAAGACTACTTAATTTTTCTGCTGTTCAGACTGAAGTTTGTATCCAAAATTTCAATGTACTTCGTTCATTTTGTGAAACACTGCTTTATCAGTATCAGCTTCCCTCCAGATAAAGGTTTATCAAAAGTAACTAAGCTGTGTCTATATGGACAGGAAGATCTCTCCCCTACAAAGTAAGGAGAGAAGACTGATACTGCTTTTGTCCTTCTCATGTAACCTTGAGCCCTGACATGTGTGAGACCAGACCACCATGGGCAAAACAGAGCTGTGCAGCATCCCTTGCAGGCTGTGGGCCTCACTGACACTCTGAGGAGCCCCAATACACAAAGGAAGCTCTCAGTGAAGTAACCTGTATCCTCAAAGCCTCCCAGATGTTCTCATTCAGGTAGAGGTGACTGCTTTTAGCAGTATCTGCTCTGGATGTTTGGCAGCTTGGGCTACTGGATATACAGCAAAACAGACTGATGGGCAAGGGCACGCAGCAGTTCCAGGCCAAGCAGGCAATGCCTTGAACATGTCCAGCAGGCTCACTGAGCACAGAGCATAGAATCATAGAATGGTTTGGGTTGGAAGGGAGCTTAAAGATCATCCAGTTCCACCCCCTCTGCCATGAGCAGGGACACCTCCCACCAGACCAGGTCGCTCAAAGCCACTTTCAGGGAAGGGGCATCTGCAAATATAAATATCCATTGCTTGTGCAACTCCTTATGCTGGAGTGGGTGCCTTTGAGCCTGCTGGTGTTGGCAGAGCTTCACCCTCTTCTCTGCAGCACCCACGGCTGGGATGCATTCTTATTCTCTGGGACCCCCTTCAAGAGCTGCTGCCACAGAGACCCAGTTGCTGTTGTCTGCCTGTGGTCTTGGCTCCAGGGAAGGTGCCTGGAACCTGCTGGGAGTTGGGTTATTTCTTTCCTATAATCTTCACAAACAGGAGACATTTTTTCTCTTTGTGTCTATTTGCTCACTTTGTCTTCTCCTTCAGAAGGAGAAGACAGATTCTTCAGAAGAAGAAAACTTTCAGATTATGATGCAGAACAGCCAGTCTCCATTTTCCCTTTTCCCTCCTGATTGTTCATGCTCCTTTCAGGGGACTCCAGTCTCTCCTTTCCTCACTGCGTTCTCTCATTTCCCTCGGTCATTCTCACGTTAGGACATTTCTCACCAGAGTCTCCTCACAGGTTGCAGTTGATGTATCTTATCCTTGCTGGATGTGCCAAGTGTTGAAGTGTGTGATTCATCCCCCATCACTCAGCTTAATGATGGGTGAAGCGCTTTTTTCATCCTTCCTTTACATTGAGTCTGGGTGCGTGGGAAGGGGACACAAGGAGGAGAACCACAGGCAGAACCTGGACTGAACTTATATCAAGGGGCCACAGCAGAAAGGGTCAAGGCAGAGTTGTGTGAGGAGCATTGACAGAATTGAGGAGGATCCTCTTGGCAAGGGCACAACCTTCTTGAGTCTGTACTTCAGACATAGCCGGCTCCACAGCTCCCCGGTGCAGATGAAGGAATGAACCAATTCAGAAAAAAGTCAGAATCATTCACAATTTCAGCCTTTACTAAGGCCTGAAAAGTTTATTTCTGTTTCCCAGTGTGTCTCTCTGAGTTCCAGATGAGTACTTAAAGAAGTTTTTGAGATCCAGTCCAGGGCAACAGTGACACAGACAACACAGGAGTGTGCCTTTGATTTTGGAGTATTTCTCTCAGTCCATTGAAATCCTTGACCACTTCGGGCTTACTCAGCTCAAGGTCTCCTTTTCATCTCTTTTCTCTGTCTTCACTCAGTCATTTCTGAAGAGATCATAGGAAGTTGCCAGCATGATAGCAGATACTGTTCACTTGCAATCATTAGAGACCATCTTTCTTTAATTGTGAGCTTCCTTTGCAGATCCCATCAGCCTGGCAGCTCACTTCTGATGCTCATCAGCATTTTTTCCAATTTGCACCATTTTAACTTGGTGGTATCACAACCCAGCAAAGACTGCCAAGGCAGCTAGGTTTGGCAACCTATCCCCTGCAGCTGTTCAGCAGAGAAGAATAGAGCCATTGACCTCTTCTGGAAAATTCTATTTGTGTTGGAAAGCTGCATAAAAAAGGAAAAGGATAGGAATGGAGATGGACACAGATGATTTTGTTAACTCATAAGGAGATGATGTGGCCAAGTCAGACATTTCCCAGACAGCAGCAGACTAGGAACTGTAGCAGATGTAAACATCACAGTATCACCTAGGTTGGAAGGGACCTTTTAAGATCATCTAGTCCAACCAATGAAAAAAAAAAACAAACCCAAAACACAAATGAACAAAAACACCCAACAACCCCACACCACACCCAAAACAACACTACTAATCCATATTCCCAAGCACCACGCCAACTCTCTTGAACACCTCCAGGGATGGTGCCTCAACCACCTCCCTGGGCAGCCCATTCCAAGGCGTGACAACCCTTTCAGAAAAGAAATATTTCCCAAGATCTAACCTCAACCTCCCCTGGCACAACTTGAAGCCATTACCCCTTTTTCTATCATCTGTGACCTGGAGAAGAGACTGACCCCCACCTCTCTACACCCTCCTTTCAGGTAGTTGTAGAGAACAACAAGGTCTCCCCTCAGTCTCCTCTTCCCCAGACTGAACAACCCCAGCTCTCTCAGCCTCTCCTCATACAAATTGTAATCAATGCATGAGCTTAACAAAGCTGTGAGCTTTGGGTGGGTTCCACCCCTCACACAAACCCAAATGAGAGTCTGCCACCCCCATGGTTTGCTCTGGCTGGGGACCCAGGTGATGGAATCTCCTGACCAATAACTCTCTTCCTGGGGGTCTCAGATTCCTGTAGCCATATCCATGAATCAGAGCCTTGGGAGGCACTGTGGCAGGATGGCAAGTGTATAGAGAGGAACTAGGAGTTGACTTCACCTAAGATAGTCAGCTCTACCCTTGTCTCACCTGAGCTGATCCCACCCAACTGGGAGCCAGAGGGCTCCACCCAGGAAGAGTTAAATGGTTGTAGAGCAGCCCTGGGAGAAGGAAGCAGGGGGACTTTCAGGGATGGTATTTGCTATGTTCATGGTATTCCTGGGTGGAGAGGAGGAAACATTGCTTGACTACTGTACAAGGAGCAGTAAAATAGCTGGAAGATGCCTGATTTGTCTTGGCTTTGGGACCATCTGTGCTGTGCCTGGGAGGTTCAAGATGGAATTGGCCAATGGCTGAATGTGGGAGGCTCTGACAAGGTGAGAAATGTTTCTGGTGGTGTTCTGCATCACAGGCACTATACAAACACTGGTCTGTCAGGGTGACTTAGCTGGATGTATGGCTCTAGGTCAGCAGCAACTGTCAGAGCTGTAACAAGCTTCTGGGGGTACCTGAGGTGCTAAGAGGAGCTCCAGGAGGTCATGGGAAAACACTGAAAGTGCCACCCTGGTCCCAAGTACTATTTGCATTTGGGTTTGCCTGTAGTAACTTGTTGACAAGTGTGGGTGACAGTGTATCTTGGGAGCTGCTTGGAGGTCAGTGACTAATGTGGGTGAAGGTTTTTGAAGGTTATTGCTGATGTGTGTGGTGGAGAGGTGGGCAAGGCTCTGAGCCTTGGTATGGAGAGCACCAGCAAGGCTGGAGGGTACAGTTATATGGAAATTTAGGGCTAGACACGTAGGGGATCATGTAGAACTAGAGCTGTGTTGTCAGGCAGTGAGTGACAAGCTAAACAGTGTGTGTGGTGATGGAGTGAGACAGTGAACGTGGGAGAGCGATGTGCATTGGGCAAAAACATAGAATTATCAAGGTTTCTTTATAACCACTGTGCTGAAGGGAAAGGTCAGAGCTCACCCTGAGCTTAGGACAGATGAGATACCTTTGTTAGAATGTCACCAGTGCTGGAAATTCTATGCCAAAATAAGCTGGAGGAAGGGGACTGTGCCTGGAGGAGCTATAAGGTCTCCAAGTGGATCCGAGTACTAAGGTTGTGTAGACTTACTGAGCTGGGAACCCTGTCTGAAAAGGGAATTGTTGTGGGAGAAGTGGGAAATGTGGCTGAGGTTCATGAACCCTCTCAAATGCTTGCAACAGCCTGACTCTGTGTTGTCCTTGCCATGCCTGTTTTTGGGTAAGCAGAGATAGTGTGTGAAGTGCCCGGGTGACAGATATTGCTGTGCCCTGGCCTGGAACAGTGGATGTCACATCTAGTTTTGGACCCACATGCATACCCCTTCTTGCCTCTATCTTTTTTTTCCTATTTAGAGCAGGACTTATTTAAAAAGGGAAAAAAAAAAAAAAAGGCAAGCCTTTGCTCTAAGAATAGTAGGTAAATTAAGGGATTGGAGTTGTTCTTATTCTGCAGCAAGATGTTACCTTTAGACCAGGGGCAGGAAATCTCTTGGATGAAGACAAGGGTTTCATCATCTAGAAAGATTCCACAAGCTTTTCCTGAACCACTGCTCAGATAAGAGAGGTGATAAACTCTTTGCTGTGGGAATGGGTCCTGAATTAAGAGAATAGCTGAAGTAATACAAAATCCCATTTCTGTTGTTCTCTGTAGCCATGAATTCTTCAGTTTATGCTCTGTGAGTTTATTTAAATTGGGCTTCTGCTTCTATTTGGAAGTAATTTTTTTGGTTTTCTTGAATAAAACATCTTTTCCAATGTTGTTGCCCCTCCCCAAGCCACAGTCAAGCAACATCTCAGCCCAGTTCCTTAAATCAAGAGAATTGTTTATGTCCTTGGAGGCTGGAATAATAACATCTGAAGAAAGCCATGAGACACAGCAGGAATTCATTTGTAAGTTAATGAAGGCTGTGCAGTGCAGTGTAAGGATGATCAGGGGGCTGTTCCTGGGCAGCATTTACCAAGCTAGTTTTCTTCTTGTTGGTATTGTTCTCCCTGGAAGCATTGTGAACCAGCTTAAATACCACTTACATGTGAGTTTATTATAGTATTTTTTTGGTACAAAGATGTACACTGTGTAATAGAGCAGTGTACATGACAAAAATAGGAGGAAGTGTGATATGGATCAAAAGAGATAATCTACTTGCTTATATGCCCTACCAAAAGGGGAAAAAAAACCCAATCCCAACCATCCGGATAGTGCTTTTTTAATGTAAATAAATTGCCACCTGGAAGCAGACTAATACTTTAGGACTTGCTGAAGGAGATAAGGCTGAAGTGTAGATGGGGCTGACCCATGTGCTGTGTTTCAAGGTGTTACCCTGCTGTGTGAGATCAGAACCACTTGGAGAAAAGTGTCAGTGACCTACATAAGACCAAAATGGGAGCACCTGTGGGTGAACTGCTGAGCAAGATGGGGTTGTGGACAGCTGGAAGCAATCTGTTGAGCAGCTCTTTTCACTTGGCCTTTGATTTGGCAGAGTCCTGTTGGGCTCTGACCTTGTTCCTCAACTGAAGGGTGTGCAGGTCCATGGGGTGGAAGGGTGGCAGTTAAAAGCCCTGACCCTGCATTTGTTCCCCTGCTGGTTGCTACGGCCTTGGCAATGCTCTTTAACTGTGCTATGTCTGCACTTTTTTGGAGTTGAAGATGCTCTAACTTGCAGGATTCTTTGCTGGCTGGTTACTTCTGTGTTGTACCTGTACAATGTTGTTGTACACAGGCACAGAAGTGATGAGGGCCATGTCTTCCCTCAGAGGGATGCTGCCAAGAGATTAATGGAGAAGGCTTCTTCTGTGATAAGTATGACATGCTGTGGACACTTGAGTTGGTGGGACTTGAGGCCTCTGTTCAGACAGTATCTGTGGAGAACTTGTAGACCTAGTGTGCACTATTGCTGTTCAGCCCCCAGATCAACAGCCATGCAGTGGTGTTCTCATCTGAATAAAATAAGTGCTGTCAGTCGAACTGGAGGGGAAGAAAAGGAGTATTGTCAACCTTTAACAAGAACAACACTGGGATGTGTGGTGGGGAGACAGTTGTGCACTGCATGTGAGCCACAGCCTGTGGGGTCAGTTTGCTTAGTGCCAAGAGCTGGAAAAATTTAATTCCAGATTTGCAGACACAGAGGCAGGTGATATCATTGGATGGGGAAGAGAGTGAGACATACTCAACCCATCTTCAGAAAGCAAGTTCCCTCAGAGGTGGCAGAGTATTTGGGTGCTGCTGGGTGACAGCTTCTCCCTCTCCAGACAGAGCTCACAATGCTGGGAGAAGTAAAGGCTGGTGTACTGCATCGTGCCACCAGAGAGAGCCACACTGCTCCATCTCTCCCAAACCCTTCCCTCTAGATGTGCAGGCAGGGATTTCTCCTGCGCAGTGGAGATTCTGCTGTTGTAAATTGTAGCATATCTGAGTTCTCTTTGGGCTGGGAAGGATGAGTTCTGGAACAGCAACAGCTGCAGCAAAGCCAAAAGCAGTGACCTTCTGATCTGGGGTTGGGGGGGAGTGTTGCAAAGGGATGGAGAGCAGCTTATTCCTCATCGTGCAGCTGTTTGCTGGCACTTAGTGTTGATTCTGACAGATGACAGTGGTTGTGACTTTTAGGACCGGGATGCCTTTCCAAGTGCAAATGGGCTATTTGCTGGCTGATATGAAACAAGTCGTCAGATAATAAATTGGGCTTTGCAAATAATTATATCCCACCCCTCAGCCTTCAAGAATAGATGCACAACTGAAAAATTCAACTTGGATCAAAGCAAGGATTCGGGGGGGGAGACTGAGTTCCTCTTTTCTTGCCAAAAGAAATGTTCTGTTGCACTTTCTCAGGACTTTAAATCCTTCTTTTGATCTGAAGGGAAGTCAGATTGAGATTTCTTCAAGGAAAGCAAGGGAATTTGGAGGTTGGACTCCTGAGACTGGTAGTGACTGCTTTTCCACCAGTGAGTGTGCAAGGGGGTAAGAGAGATGGGAGATGTAGGTGCACTGTTGATGTTGAGCTGTACGTTTCATGAGTACATATACACACAGACAACGGCACTCTTCACTCATTCTTTTACTAAAAAGAATAGTTCCAGTATCTACCTGTCCACTTTCTGAGCAAGTGTCTTAACTGTGGGCTACTGTCAGAAAACGGGGACTAAAGGGAACTGCAGTCCCACCTACGAAAGCCAGAATGCAGCTTTGAAACCCTCAAACATACACTTTTCCACCAAATGTGCACTATACAGGAACGGCCCAACTCCCATTTGTGTTTAGTGAGTTTAGGAATCACCCATCACAGTACATGGCTCTCAAGGAGAATCTGCTTGTGCCCCAAGTCTAGGGCAGGGTTTGTCAAACCTGCAGAGATCTTTCCAACATTTATTGGAAGTATCAGTCAGTGCAGGTGACCTGTCTCCTCGTAAATCTGTGCTGCTGCAGGGTTTTTGCTGCTTTTGTTGTTATTGCAGTCCCTACTTTCAAAGGGAACGTGCAGAGAGAGAGAGAGAGCTACCAGTGTTGCTCCTATAACGATGCCACTGTGTGTATCTGGGCTTACTGGAGCTGCACATTGGGATTTTCTGGAGCATGTTAATGCTAGTTGTTCTTACTCAAACACCTGATAAAACCAAAGCACACAGAAAGCCCAAGCACAACTGAAGAAACACTGGTAATGTCTCCCTGAGAGAGCTGGGAATGAGTTTGTGTGCAAGATCTTAATCGGGAGACAAGCTGCTACAGTAAGCAAGGATAACTCTTCCCCCTGGATTTGGGATCACTCTTGTGATGGTAAAATTGGGTCCTACAGTAAATATGTATGTGAATACTAAAGCTCTCAGTGCTCAGGTGGACAGAGCAGGCCAGTAGTGGTGCATTACAGCATTGCTTGGGCTATGAGTCAGATCCAGACTCGTCACCATCATGTGGCTTTTGAGTCACAAGGACAGGTTTGTCCCCTCTCATACTTGCGTTGCTGTATGCCTTTAAGGAAAAGAAGCCCAAACTTAGTTCTGTGGCTTGCTCTGCCCCAGGTCTCTTGTCTAGCAAGACATTCACTGCCCAAAGGAACAGACCTGCTTCTGTTTCCTCTGCAAACCCAAGTGGCAGTGTGGGGACTGAGATGAAGGTAGCCCGTGGCCAGCTGCCCTCCCAAGTCACAGGCTGGGAGAGACCCTGGGGTTGTTAGCACTGTTCTCCCACCCAGAAAGGCTCCTGTGCTCCTTCCTGGCTATGGGTGCCTGGGAAAAGACTTTCAAAATGTATTTTAAGTACAGTTAAACCAAATCAACTTTGCATGTGTGGACAACTTGCCCCAAATGAGAGTAATGAGCTGAGTTGAAGCCTAGTTTCTATGGATTTGTCTTGTCCTATGATCACTGCAACCTGACATGGACCTTGGTGATTAGAGTTTTCTTGCAGAACAGGTTGTGTCTGTCACCCACACGGATTCAGATACCTGATGAAGCCTGAATCAATGTACCCTCAACAGTGGGAGCATCAGCAGGATTATTTTCCACCTATTTGGCTTGTTGATATGTGAGGTAAAAAAAAAAATCCACAAAAAAACCAAACAAAACAAAAAAACCCCACCACAACAAAGCCATAATTCCAGCTAACACTGATAGAGGCAGAGAGGTCTCATAGTAATTAACCACTAAGCTCAGAAGTTGCTGAGAGTGGGAGGGGGGAGGAGCTGCAAACAGTGCCATAGTATCAGCTGCTTCTCTTTAAAAATATAATTTGCCTAACAAATTTAAATTGCTTGGAGAGCTCTGGGAATGAGGAAACAAAACTGAAATTGCTTGAGAAGAGGGAGGCAGATTTGTGATACTGTGATGGAGCCGCGAAGAACACAGATCAGAGTAGCTAGAGGTGATGTACATCATGCTTGCAGTGACTTCACAGACTTGAAGGATTTGAGCCATGCTGTTAACTTTTCCACTACCAGCACCTTGGGCTACGTGATAAATTTGGGTTCTCAGGAAACACCCATATCTCCAAATACAGGCAAGGAAGCTGGAAGCTGCAGCATTTGTTGGTTAGAGTCTATTCCTTGAAAACCCAAGTGTCTGATCTCCCAAGGCTGATCATCAGGTTGAGCCTCAAGTGAAAGACAAACACCCAGCACCTGGAACCTTTATACTAACAGGTAAACAGGAGATACTGGCTTTTTTTTTCCCTTTAAAAAAAAAAAAGTTGTAATGAATATAAGAGTTAGTGGCTTTGCTTGGGCCAAACTTAACAGATAAGGATAACAGGAGGGTGACCAGTTGGACACCCTTCCCCAGAACTGGGCTGAAATACAAGTAGGGGTGGAATTGGGTGGTAATTTAACTCCCATCTTCACAGGCCCAGAACATCCTCACTGGTCTCAGTCCTGCAGGCTCCCAAGATGCAGCTATATCTAGCACAACAAGTGAGGTATCCCAAATCCAAATGTTTTATTTTTGTCTGTGTTTTATCTTGCCGAGATCTGGTCTTCTGACTTTGGCCTGACACTTGCAGCAGGTTCATTCAGGTTGCTAAGGGAGGTAGAAATGCCTCCCAAAGCCTTAGCTCCCAGTTTGCTGCTGCTGTCTGAACTCTGAAGTAGCCTTCGATTAAGATAAGGGACTGGCTGGGCAGGGACCACGGCTGCCCTCTTGTTGATGCAATGCCAAGAGGGCTGTGAGCTTTCAATAAAAAGTAATTAATGGTAAAGCAGACTCCTGCAATCCTGCAGAGCCCCTTCTATTTCTGTTACTTAGGCTTTTAAAGGCAACAGGATCACAGTGGCTTGACTTTCTTCTCTAGCCAAAAAAGGAAGAGCGCTTAATCTTGTGACCTTGCATTTATCTTCTGCCCTTCATTAGCGCCATCTGTCTCCCTCTGCCTGTTGAAAGGGGACTGTGCCTATCCTTATTGCTGGGACAATACAAATATTGCTCAATTACAGCAATGCTCTAAATGCAATTACTCAATTGCAGTGTTAATTGAATTATTTGAGTTTAATTATTCCATTAGGAATTCTGTCAGCACAGATGAAGTTGCTTGCTTTCTCTCTGGGCTAGCGGCACACATCTGGCCACACAGGGAAGGACTGGTGTTACTCAGACTCAGACAGCCCTAATTAGGCTTGGGGAAGGCTGGCACTGCTTAGAAACGGTGCTCTCAAGTTCAGGGAGAGGTGTCAAGGCTGCAGGGACCTTCTTTCTTACAGTCCATGAGTTTCCAGGAAAAAAAATCCTTGCAAGCAGAGAACAGTGACTACTTATGCAGAAATAATTTTGTGGGAGAGCTAGTGTCAGAAATATTTTATGAGTGAAGGAATCCATCCTGAGAGATACTTGGCAGAAACCAAAAGGACCAGTTGCACAATGTGGGCCTGTAGTTAAGATTACATACAGTCAGCGAGGCAGTTGCTAAGGGCTCTTTACAGGCCTCATAGGGCTCACTTGTGATAAACTCATGTGGGCAAACAGAAGATCAGGGTTTGTTCCTGATTCATTCCTAAGAGAAGTGGGATGGAAAGAGTTTTAGGATTAGGAAGGCATGGACCCATATGCTCTTAACACCCTTTGAAATTCCCAAGCCATATATGTGCAATACTTGAAGCTGCTTTCCTGCCTCCCTGAGGCAAGGACAGCTGGTGCCTCTGTTCAGGGAAGCCTGGATCTCCTGTCCCAATACCCTGCCACTGTTGCTGGTTTTTCCCCACTCTCAACATCATCGTGAACTCTCAACTCATAGGAAAGGTGAACTGGAAATATCCCTGCCTGTGCCAGCAGGAGACCTTCACCCGCAGCCTCTTCTCCTGTTAGCATAGGTGAAGCTTTAACATGTCTGTTCTGCAGCAGCCCAGGACTCTGGGCTTTGTGGATTTGTATTTGTCTGTGCTGCACTTTGTAAATGTCTTCACTTGATGCCTACACTGTGTTAAAGCCCCTCTCCTTGCAGTTCTGAGAGCAGCAGCTCCTGACGCTTGCAGGTTGAGGTGTTGCCCTTCCAAAAGAGCGCAGCAGCAATGCTAGGCATGGGAGGTGGGCTTGTTGGTTTTGTCCATCAGACGAACCTATCCTGCTGGGAGAGCGACCCCAGGACTGCAGAACCCTGTGGGGTCCAAATTGCTAAACAGTAATTGCTTAATCCTTGGTGACTGGTTATCCCTTTTGTCTGCTTGGCCCCCTGAACCCCTCTCTGTGTCTGCCTTCTCACAGTCGCCTCTGCCATGGTGCAAGTGTTGCATAGTTTATGGACCAACCACATCATAGGAGAGGAAGTAGAGGACAGAACTTGGGTATGAAGTAACAATTTTGTGGTGGCTTCAGGTAAAATGCTCTGACCTAGAGATCAGCAGTATCCAATTTCACAGAATCATTTCAGTTGGAATAGACCCTTGGGATCATCGGTTCCAACCATTTACCCTACTCTACAAAGCTCTCCCCTACACCATATCCTCTAATACCACATCTGAATGACTCTCTAATTTGATATTAAGTTGGCAAGATTTATCTTGAAATCATCTTTTCCAGTCTAGCTATGATTCCAAAAAGTCTCCCATGTGGAGCTTTGTACCCGTGACATTTTTTAGTGTGGAAAATTTAACATTTTATGATATTTTTTTTTTCTTGCTTGATTCTGGTATGCACCACTTTCAGAGCCAGCTGCTTAGGCAAAATGTTTTTTGTTTTGTGGAAGCAAAGTCCATACATCTACGCTTTACATAATAGGAACAGGTTTTGTTCCCTGGCAGTAAGGGCTTTGGTGGGTTTCTTTCTGTATCTCTGCTAAAGAAACAGCTGGGGCTGAAGGTGATTGTGACAGAACAAGGCAAGGACTAAGGACTACACTCTCCATTCAGTAGAACATGCCATGAAAACAATCTGAGGGTGCTCTGAAGCAGCTGTTTGTGCTGGGCAGACATTTTAGGGTTGGCTTCTGCCAAATGGCATCAGTGGACGAAGTAACAGCCAGAAGTTCATGTTGCTCTTCAAGAGACATCAGACTTTGTTTTCTCTGACTTTTCTATTCTTCTCTGTTTTCATTGTTCCATCATTTGACTCATTTAAGAAGTCCAAATTTCAAAACCAAATACTCGCTGAGAAATTTGGGCGACGCTGATCGGCAGTGAGGAAACTACAGCCATTTCTTCCAGATGGATGCATCAGTCTATGCTTGTTCTGTCCCTGCACTCTTCCCCACCCAGAGTTATCCACAGGTAAAGAGAGAATGCCAGGGATGTGGGTACATCTGCCCTTCCTTATGGGAAAATCTACCTACTGGGGTCCACCTCTTCTCTGCTGACATACTGAGTTACTCTGAAGCAATCTCCTTTGGGCCATCCCATAGTCACCTCGTTTCCACACTATGGAGGACTGGTGCTTTAGATGCTAGCAAAATACATTCACAAACATTGACCTCCAGCTCCAGTTTCTGTCTGTGACATATAAAAATCAAAGCTACAGTGCTTGTCTGTCAAGAGTTCAGCTGAAGGGAATTTCCATTCACACAGATGTAGGTGAATTAAGAAATTTGAATAATTGTGCTTTAAGTATTGTTTGCAAACACAGTCTTTATCTGCTGTGTTCCTCATTAACAGAATAGAGATGTTGGCACTTTCATCCTGGCTGGTGTGTTGTGAGCAGTTGTAGTTTGAAAGTGGCAGGACCTCCTATGGCTGTCACCTCTCAGTCCCACTTTGCAAACATCCCTCCATCACCTTCTGAAGGAGAGGAGGTTTCCTTTACAACATACCAGATCTTACCCAGCTTTGGTGGTCACTGACTCCACCAGTGATCACTCCTGGTGATGCTCAAGCCCTTTGAGTCAGGGGTGCTTGGCTGCAGGCATGGATGTGCCTTCATGTGCCTCGTCACAGGACTTCTCTGGCCCCATGAGACTGCAGATAAAGCTGGGGACAAGCAGTCGTGGTGGTCCAGGAGGTGCTGGGGCAGCTTTGTGTGGCTTGGGCTGTGCTGCTGTGAGGAGGTGGCTGAAGAACTGAGGCCAGGAAACCTGCCCTCCTTATGGCTGTGTGACCCAGGCCTCCTAACCCCATGGTTAGGGGTTAGGAGAAACCTAACCTCCTAAACCCATGGAGGGGTTAGGAGAAAAGGATGAGCCTCTCGGGGAGGCTGAACATCCTGCAGAATAACTGCATAGAATTGCAAAAATAGCTCCCAAAAAGCTTCAGAAGCTGAGTGATCCTAATGCCTGTTCCCGATGTCTTGGGCGTCACTTCTCCCTCGTGTTGCTGCTCAAGATGCATTCAGCCCATTGCATGGTGCTAGTTACTTGAATTTCCCAGGCTGTTTCCTGTGTTAATTTCCATTTCTCCAGAATCTCATTTATGGACTCTCTCAATCATTTTCTTCCACATGCTCATGTGTACACGAGTGCCTCTCTGCAGCCCCATCTCTGTTTGAGACATGTTACCCTATCAGCATTGTCTTCAAAGCCCTGCCTTTTTCCAATTTAACAAGGAACGGATATCCATGCTTGCAGTATCTCAGCATCTCTCCCCTCTGTACCCGCTCTGTTTTCATGACTGCTCTCCAGGATGTCTCCACCACTCTGGCATAGTGTCCTTATTTCATTTCTGGCAGATCAGGTCTGTAAAGCTCAATCTTCTAAAGCTGCTTTGGTGCCAGCGGATGTACCAAGACACTGACTGGGGCTTTTCACAAGCACCTACAGCAGCCTCCTGGCTTGCTGTCTGTTCCATAGCCAATAAGTGCCATAAGGCAAAATGGATTTATGGGCAAAGCAACAGCCTAGCACTGGGGACCCTTCATCCACCATCCTCTGCCTTGGGCTCCATGGGGAGATCTGGACCCCAAAAGCCTCACCTCCTGGAGAGAGCTGGGGGGACTCTGAGCATCACTGGGGACCTGGTGATAGCAAGGGGCAGTGCAGCAGCATACCTAGCAAGGGGCTGGAGTTTGTGGAGACATGGGCTCTTGGGGACCAAGCTGGAGCCACCTCCGGTTCCCTGTCAGCGCTGGCGCCTGTGCTGGGGCAGGTTTGCTATAAATCCAAACCCATTGACGTCACAGGCAGTTGGAGCCAAACCCTGAGGGTATTGGAAAGCAGCCTTCAGATGCGTAATTTTGTTCTTTTGACTCAACGCCTCATTTAATATTTCACAGTCTTGGCAATGCACTACTGTGCCAGAGACACCCCCAGAGACACCCCCAAAGGCCAGCTGGAGGTTCAGTGAATGACATTTATGTTATTAGGCTTAGGTTCCAGAGCTCGAGCTCGTTGAGGTGACCAGGCTTTTCCTTTGCTCCTTGCTGGAAATACAGAGTTTACACAAGCTTTCGGCACCTGCTTTTAGCACTGATCCAGCTGATGGTTACAGATGGCAGAGAGGAGTCAGGACAATACTGGTTTTGGAAACCTTGCCTGAGGTTTTCTTTAAATGGGAGGTCTAGACTGGGGTGAAACCATCAGGAAATGTGTTGGGCCCTCAGTAAACACAGTTCGGAGTGAAAATCTGTTCCTCAGCACTCCTGCTCTGAACTGCTTCCAGATCCTCTAAAGACACCTCTTTAAATAATTGTCCTTCGGTTTGAAAATATTGGCTCTTCTCTTGTATCAAATAACATCTAATGTCACTGTTGCCGAAAGCGGGTAGGATAAAATTGCCTGCCTTATTTTCCCAGTGTGTTGGCTTTATGCATGTGGCAGCATTTGGAGTCAAATCAATCTTTCTTTCTTCTCCTGGACAGGTACTTAGTTTTGCTGATGTCAGGGTACAGCTTTCATGCAGGGAGGGGAGAGGAGGCAAACTATGTCTGGGAACGTGGGGAAGGGGGTTACAAAGCCCCACAAGGCTGGGATGGAAGCTCGAGGCTAGTGCATGAGCTGCTTATATGCTCTAAAACCCCAATCCCACTCATAATCCAGTTTCAAATTTTTAAGGGGATCTGATGCCTACAGAGGTATTTACCTGCTGTCCACGCTTTGTGGTACCTGCCCTGGTTTTCAGGTCTTCAGCTATTTTTTTCTTCTCCCAGGATAAGAGGTACTGAGGTGATGCTTGTGTTTGAAAATCCCCATGGGCCAGAAGTGAGCCATCGTTCCTGTTCTCCAAGGGACAACCAAATGCTTTGTGTGGCCAGAGCATGGAAGCAATGCCTCCTCTCCTGGAGAGCCCAGAGAGAGGAGAGCAGGTCTGAGGTGAGAAAGTGTTGGTGGTTGGAGGCTGCTGCTTCCCCATGGAGGGCAGGGTTGGAGCTAGGCACGTTGCAGCAGCCCCAACAGTGTTCCCACTGGCTCCTTTCTCCCAGCTCTGCTTGTCAGCAGGTCACAGCTGGATGTATAGCACAGACTATCAGCAATGCTCTCAGACCCCTTGCATGCCACGGTCTCTCAGGAGCTGTAGGCTGTTGGTCCCTGCTGCTGTAACTGCTTCTATGTGTTTTGTCCCTTTGCTGCTCTAGACTCCCTGATCTCACTTTTGAGCTTTTGATGGCTTTTTCTCTTTTTTTTTTTTTTTTTGAGGTGTTCAATGCCTCAGTTTCGCCAGCTGTGAATCAGGGGCAGTCCTGCTACTTTCTGCAGAGGAGGGCTAGCAACATCAATTTTGTGAGTAACGAGGTCCTGTTCTGCTTGGAGATGTTCCCACTGCAACCAATGAAGTGTTTCTTGCTCCAAGTGAAGAAGCCATCCCTATGTCAAAGTTGACTTGGCTTTCAAGTAAAGGGCGGTAGCTGTCCTCAAGAGGAGTTGCAAGGGATAATCCTCCTCACTCAAGTCCCTTAGCACCTCTGTGGGCTCCTGGCCTGCGGATGGGGTGGACGGCCACCTTTGGAGGGGGCTGACATTGCGCTCTGCTTGTGTCAAGCTGCTGCCAGTGCTGCTCCAGCGTGTGAGACACGTGCAGAGCATCCCCTGTGCTGCTGTGTCTGTCCAGTGCTGCTGCTCGCTGCTTCCCAGAGCCTGCCTTTCCTTACCTGATCTCCGCTCTCCATCGCTGTAGATGAGTCCTTTCATCCCTTTCAAGAGACTTCCTGCTGCCTCTTAAATCTTTTCAGTTCACCTCATTTAAATATCGCAGCCCACTCCAAAGCCTGCTCAGGCTGAGTGAGGGCAGTGGAGATTATGTCCCTAAGAAATGCTTTTCTTTTTGGCTGGGAATTGCTCTCCATGTGGGGGTGCTGGCACTGGTGAAGGGCAGATGGGTGGCAGCTGGACAATGTGTCTGGCTGCTTGGGGGTGGCTAATGAATGACCTCCCTGGGCACACAGATCCTTGGGAGGCCTCTGTGTTGTTCTTCTGATGCTGATATGAGCCTCTCTCAGCCTTTTGGGAAAAACCAGATTTCTCTGGGTGGCACTTGAGGGGGTAAAAAGCCTGCAGGTGAGGTTTCCAGCACTGAATTTCTAGTCTCCTTCTAGCTGCAGCATCTGCATTTCTCCCTTCCTTCTGCGTGGATGCTCCTCAGGCTGGTTCACTGTCCTGTGAGCAACAATGGAGAGAAATCTTCCTCTCCAATTAGCTCTTTCAGTGCAGTTGCAGCCAGGTACTCCCTCGGATGCCCAGCCACTGCGAGTGCTGGTTTTACAGTCACAGCAGGGGAAGCATAATCTCCATTCATTGTTTTATTAGTGCTGTAACTGCTTTGGGCTACAGTTACCTTTAATTACTGGCTCTGCTGGGACTCTTCCAGTGAACAGTTTAGAGGTCCTTGCTCCCAAATAATGAAACCACTTACTATCACTTATCATTTAAATCAGAGCTTAATTTTAGCTGGTACCTTCCATTCAGTCTGCTTCCTAACACCTGCGTAAAGAAAAGCCCTGCAATCATGCCTTTCACAGGAGGATTTGAAATCTGTGAAATCTGTCCTCCAGCCTTGCTGCTGAGCTGAGCTAGGACAGAGTGTCAAGGAGAATGTCATGTCCCAGAGCACTTGCCTTGCTGTTGAGCTTTTTAATGACATTTCCTTCACTTTGTGCATCATTGTAGAGTGAAAAAGTCTTCCAAACACAAAGGCATTAAGGGGCAAATAGTAAGAGGGACTCTCAACTGCTCCCTGGCTATATGAGAGCAAGAGAGCATCTCTCTTTCATGGGGGTGAAAGGCAGTGAGGGGAGAAAGTGTCTGCTCAGGATCCCAAAGAGCTGAAGACTTCTGGAGATAAGTGTTGTAAGCCAGGAAAGGGGATTGTTTGCCCTGAAATCATTATTCTTTGGATTTAACACCAGCTGAAGGGAACTGGGAGCAGCGCTGTTGTATCTCTGTCTATTGTTTCTCTTCACATGCAGCCTCAGAACAAAAACTGCTGCAACAAGTTGTCTTCAGTGAACACTGACTCTGTCACCAAGAGCTATGATGAGCCCTTTGAACTCTGAGTCAGTGAGCAAGGAAACCATCCTTCCTGCTCATCCCCTCCCAATGACCATGGCTCTGGGATGGCTGTCTGGAGGGTCAGTGTTTGGAGGACACCATGCATTAAAATGAGACATGCCACCATCACTCCCAGTTGCTCTTTTTACCCTGAGTGACAAGCATCTGGCAGAGAGGATGCTTTGTCCCCAGCAAGCCCAGTTGTGCTGCATTGTGTTGGAGCTGGCAGGTGACTGAAGCCATTTCCCATGTGGGACAAGTGTTTTGGGCTGCAGTGGGAGAGCATGTGTCCAGAAGATGCTCTACAGCTGACAGCCATGCTGTGTCCACAGAGGACCACATGCCGTGCTGTCTGCCTGAGAGTGCTCCATGCAGGATGAGATGCTGGTGAGAGAGTGAAGAGCCCTCATTTAATTATTGCTGCTGTATTTATATGTGAGGTAGGGGAAGCGAGGCAGAAGCATACATTGGTGGTGTGAACTGGATGGCCTGGGGTGGGTGAGTTGAGAGACAGAGCACACCAATTAAGTTTTTTTTTTTTTCCTTTTGTATGTAATGACTACTCTTTCTCTTGCATGCATGGGAGGCAGGACTACCTACAGTGCTTCTCGTGACAGGAGGTGGCTGTAGGGGAGCAGGAGGGACCCAGGATGATGCAGGAGAGATGCAGAGACTGTCAGGCAGGGCCAGACAGCAGCAAGGACAGCCTGTCCCACCATGGGGGTTGATAACAACACCCTTTTGGCTCTTGCCATGCATGGATCAAAACAAAATGCACTGTTCTCTTGACCAGGGTTTCAAAATGCCATTAAGGTATCAGAGCATGCTCCAGCCCTGCGTGCCTGGGTGCTGGCAGCAGGCAAGGGAATGAAATAATTGATTGCTTTCTCCCGATGATCCAAAATGGTTTTGATGTCAGGCCATTCATTGCAGTAGCTGGAATACTAACACAATTCATTTGAGCTGCAGCCCTGCAAATGGGTGGCTTTACTAATGGCTAATCCGGGATGATGGATGAGCTGGGGGAATGATGCTACTGCTGAGTAAGGAGAAGGCAGTGAGAGGGAGGCAGCAACAGGCTGGGACCCAGCAGGCACTGTCCCAGCTGTCCCCAAGCCAGCGTGGGAGCTTGAGGGCCAGGCAGTGGGCAGGTAGATTGGGCAAGTATCTGTGTCCCCGTCCCCTCTGCTTGGGGTGGTCACACAAGAGGTAACATCAGAGTTCAGCCACCTGATTTTGCCAGGTCTGGATCACAGGTTAACAAAGAGAGGACAAGTCTTCTCTCCATTCTTCCTGCAGCCCTTCTTAAACACTAGATGTAGTTATTTATTTTTAATTAAAAGTGCCTTGCAGTTGCCAGCATCCTCAGGTCAATGAAAAGTAAAGCTGAATGCAAAAGAGGGGGCAGCAAGAAACAGTAAGATTAGTGATCTCAGGGAAGAGCAGTCATTCTAATTAGCATCAGGCAGGGGCTGCAGTGTTCCCCAGCGTGCCAGCCCAACCTTCTTGTGGATTCAGTAACTCGTCCCATATCCCCAATCCCCATATCCCCAGTAGCATTGCACTACTGAGGAGAGGTAGTGACTATGGTCCTCAAGCCCTACTTCAAAGCAGGGGAAGGGGATGCCCACCGGGGAAGGTTTGACTGCATCCCACCCCCAAACCATGCCTTGTGATGAGGGTTCAATTCATGGCAAGGCTGATGACTTGGCAAAGTAATGAGGGTTGGGGCTTGTCAGACCCCTGGTTTGATCTGCATGGAGGTGACCACGCTGTGCTCTTACAACAGCACTTTTCCACCCAAAAAGTAGCTCCCACACCTGTTTGCATGTGAACAGGTTGACTTTAAATAGCTGCAGATCAAGAAGGAGCCTCTCGTGGTTATTGATCACCTACTGATTACTCCAGCACTTGATATTCAGCTTGTAAATAAGATTACAGGATAAATCTAAAAAGGAAGCAGGCAGATGATAAGATTCTGCTCAATAAGCTGAAAGAACTTTTCCCTCCTCCCCCCCTTCCTCCAGCTTTATTAGGAAGTCCAATAAAATACCCTGGGGAAGAGAAGGAAGAGAGAGGAGCGATTCAAAGGGAACTTCAAAAGGCACCTCCATCTATTTTAGCGTGCCAAGTTACAGGCATGGAGAGATGCTCCCAGCCAAACATGCTGTCTGCTCCAAGCACAGCAGCCCAGTGCCCTCCCTGACACCCTTGAATCTTCTCTGCTCAGCCCAGGCCTTCACCTCCTCTATGCTAGAAAGATAGACCCACCCCCATGTGTTTCTGTACGATCTCAGATCTGTTCTGTTTTGATGGCAAACATTTGAAGTGTTAAATGGGCAATTCAATGCAATAGATGTTCAATGTAGGCTGTTCTCACTGTTTTCAGCCCGTCCCTGCAAAAGAGCGGGGGGGGGAAACCCAAACCAAGAGTTTTGCAGCTAAAAATAACGTATTCCTCTTCTTTCTCTGTGCTGCTGCAGTTCTCTGCTTTGGGCTCCCAGCAGTGCCAAGTACCCTGGATCTACCAAGACAAGTTGAAGGAGACTGTGATTTAGTGGCAGGACATTCAAGAGCTAGGCACACCTTTGCCAGCCCTGGGAGCAACAGACTTGTGATATCAAGTGGCTGAAGTAAGCCCCAGCTCCTGGCATCGTAGGAATTATTGAGAATCCTTAAACTGGGAAGAAATGCAATCTCCTCCACTGGGCAGCCATGGGAGGCTTCTCCTTGCTCTTTCTTCTGAGGGCAGGGAGAGCATCTCCCTCCTCTGAGCAGCAACCAGGACATCACCACAGGAAGCTGTGCGGGAACTGCCCAAAAAGCGACGTCCTCTGGACCTTGTTTATGGCAGTCACTGATTTAAGAAAAGAGAACAACCTACTGGCTTTGAGTTAATTTAGGACTTGGCACTATCCAGTTCCAGATGTTTCAGCAGTACAGTTCAGGAGTGGACTTCCCCTTCCCAAAAGGATGGGTTGCTCTGGCTTTCCCATGGCGGGTTTCAAGGAGACTTGAGAATATTGGTCTAAATTTTGCTTTTCCTTATAAATGTTTTACAGTGATTCACCTCTGCCAATTTATTAGCCTTCAGTGCTGTGTCAGGGAAAACTGTAACCTCTACCACAGCCCTCCCCTGGAAAGATTTGGACCCCCCAGTGCTTACAGCAGCTCCTGCCCTTGCTGCTGGCACTGAGGCATCTGTGCTGCACCCCTGCTAGGGGTTTCCCACCCTGTGCCAGTGCTGACACCAAGCACAGGGTGCTTTTGCAAGGAGCAGTGGTCTTTCAGTAATCAGGCTTTTAAATATAGCAGGATTGACTTGAAAATCTCAATGCATTCATTTTTTAAATGCTGGCTCTTGGATTCTTATCCTCTACTTTTAGGTGTTCTTCCCCAAGCCTCCCTGGATGTTTGTGAGATCTTGAAATGTAAACCTAAAAGAATACATTAAAAATTCAGTTCCTCTTGCAGGCCTTGTGGTTTTTGGAGGCTGAGTTCTGAAGGATAAAACATCACGAGACGTGGTGAGACAGTGAGAATCAGCAGCATTTTGTGCTGGTGGGATCAGGACATCAGGAGCCCTGTGCTGATCCCTCTGGGGTAGGAATGGGCTGTGACAACCTGGGGCGTTTATAATGTTGATTCAAAGAGTGTGATGCTGAGAAGTTTTTCTGGAGGACAAGCTGCAGCTGCAGCACTGGGATGGGCATAGGGTCAGTGCTGTGTGGGAGAGGGGCAGGGGTGGCATCCCCCTGCCCACCCAGGCAGGGCAAAGACAGCCTCGGCAACCTCTGTGCTCTGCTCCTGACCTCTGTGTGTCACAGACTGCCACAAGCCCTGAAGCATGAGGAGTGGGATCCCCGTGACTTTTGGAACCCATTGTTGTTGACATTAGTGCACGTGTGTGTCTCTGCTTGGGAGCTGCAGTAGAGCCAGCCCAGTGCTTCCTGCAAACTGCTCACTTTCCATCACCCGAGCTTTCACAGACTTTGAGTTGCTGCTGATGTTGTCCTTTTTCCCCATATTAATCAGAGGCAAAAGCCTCTACTTTCTTCAAGGCAAGAACTTAGAATTATAGAATGGTTAGAGTTGGAAGGGACCTTAAAGATCATCCAGTTCCAACCCCCCTGCCCTGGGCAGGGACACTTCCCACCAGACCAGGTTGCTTAAAGCCCCATCCAGCCTGGCCTTGAACCCCTCCAGGGATGGGACGGCCACAAGTTCCCTGGGCAACCTGTTCCAGTGCTTCACCACCCTCACAGGAAAGATTTCTTCCTAATGTCTAATCTAAATTTCCCCTCTTCCAATTTAAAACCGTTGCCCCTTGTCCTGTCCCTTCACTTCCCAACAAAGAGTCCCTCCCCAGCTCTTGTGTTGGCTCCCTTCAGATATTGGAAGGCTGCTATGAGGTCTTCCCGGAGCCTTCTCTTTTCTGGGCTGAACAGCCCCAGCTCTCAGCCTGTGTTCACAGAGAACATGGTCCATCCCACTGATCATCTTCATGGCCCTCTGCTGGACCCCTTCCAACAGGTCCATGTCCTTCCTGTGTTGGGGACTCTAAAGCTGGGCACAGTACTTCTGCTTGTGAAGAAGGGCATCCATAGATTACTACTTGGGGTAAGAAAAAAGATAAAGTGTCTGAAGTCACTATATGTGTGGAGTGGATTTCTGGAGGAAATTGTGCATCCTGGGAAAAATTCAAACACAGCCTCTTGAGTGTAGTTTCTGGCTACCAAGGGATGGGGTAACTCCTGACCCATGGAATCATTGGCCTGAAGCTTCCAGATATTTGCAAGTCCAGCTGAAAGTCCTTTCCACCTTTGTATGTTTTCAAGCCCACAGCCTCATCCAGCTGCTGGGGAATCTATGGGTTTTCAGCAAACCCCCCAGAAGCCCACCCATCACACGTCACAGCTGGTGGGGTTGGGAAGGAAAGCCTGCAGTTGCCTTTCCCAAGTGAGAGAAATCCTCTTCAGCCTTCAAAAATGCCCGAACTACCCAGAAGAATTCCCACCTGTGCTGAGAAAAAAAAAGCCACCTCCTATCCAAAAAGATGAAAAGACAGGAAAAAGAAAAGACAGGGAAAAGTTATAAACAACTCTGAAAATGACTGAATAGGAATAGGTGTGTAACCATGGCTTCCTCTTGGCTGTGCATGCCCGTAATGCAGATGCTTTCTGCTGGCCCCACTGGGCTGGAGCCAGAGCCTGGGAAATGGCTCAGGGAAATGCTCTGCTTCTGGGGCTGGGGGCAGTGCTGGGTATGGTAGTATCTTCAGCTCAGGGTGAGAGTCCCTGTGCCAAAAGTGGAGAGTGCTTGAGCAAGGGGCAGAGAAGCAAAACCATGGGAACATAGAATCAAAGAATCATTTGGGCCAGAAGGGACCCCCAAGGGTCATCTAGTCCACCCCCCCTGCAGTCACAGGGACACCCCCAACTAGACCAGGTTGCCCAGGGCCTCGTCGAGCCTCACCTTGAATGTCTCCAGGGAAGGGGCCTCAACCACC
>BJBW01005717.1:2939-24987 GCA_004320125.1 Scolopax mira
AAGATGTCCCTGCTCATTACAGGGGGGTACAGATGATCTTTAAAGATCCCGTCCAACCCAAACCATTCTATGTTTCTATGATTCCGTGATATGTTACCAGGAGGCAGTGGGGAGAGGAACCCCTGCCAAAGCCATCAATACTCCTGCCTCGGGCTCATCTCTCCTTTGAGATGGTTCTGCTACCCTAAAAGCAGCATCTCAGAGCCCAACTCCTCTACATCAAGCATTGACAGTAGAAGACCAATGGGAATGGAGTCTGCTGGTGCAGGTAGGACTTAACATGGGCAGGTTGGTCCTCCTCCACATCCAGAGGGAAAAAGAGTCCCTGGGGCATCATACTGTAGGACCAGGAGCTTTGCACAGTCCCTTCCCCTCCTCTGATAGAGCCAGAGCTGGAGGGGTCATGTTCCACCCCCAGTTAGAGCAAGGGAAAACCAGAATACCCCAGTTGACCTCAACCCCTTCAGTGCCTGTTTCCACCAGCACACACCGAAGGGGAATCTGGCCCGCAGCTTCCAGGCTGTCAAATCCATCACCTTCCCAAGAAGCCCAGACAAGAAAGCACATGTTTCCTGGCTGTCATGTAGCAAGGAGCTGAGTAACGGGGCGGTCTCTGCCTGGTGAAATGTGCATTGCATTTGGGCTGAGATTCTAATAGATTCTGATGCGATTTTTTTTCCTGATTTGTACCAGGCCATCTGGATTTGTTTCTGTGAGATGCCGGTTTAATACACTTAGAATTTCCCATTGAGTCTCGTGCACCAAAGAGAAGGGGGAGGGGGTGAACGAAAAGCAAATTTAATAACAGAAAGACCTGAAATCTATTAAATATACATTAAAATACATTTGGTTTCCCAGTGGGTGCAAAGTGCCATAACGTTTTACTGGGTTTATGACGCTGGCAGAGGCTCTGAATGAAAATGGAGGAGAGAGTCCAGGGTCCCTGCTCAGTAGTTCAAGGTGGAGAGAAAGAGTCGTCTGCAGTCTGCTAACGCAGCAAAAACGGAAAAGGCTTCTCGGGTAGATCCACAGAGAGCGTGTTTCACATGTGTTTCCGTTAAGGATGTTCACAAAATCTGAACAGCAAGAGACATTCAGGTTCTCAAATTATTTGGGACTCTCATTTTCCCTCTCATGCTACAACTTTGGCAGGGCCCCTCCGCACAACCTCCCCCTGGCTCCTCCACGACCCAAGGATTGGGAGAGCCACACGGAGAGGATCCATGGCTCCAAGCTGCTGCTTTGCCCCAGCAAAAGTACCATGTCCAGAGGCAGGATTGGCTCCGTGACCTCAGGCTTTCTCATGGGGGCAGGCTGGGGCTGGCAGGGCAGGACACGGGGGATGCTGCAGCTCGACCCCAAGGATACTGCAGCCCAACCCCACTCAATAACGTGGGCCAAAAGCACTTGGAATCCCTGCAATACAGGGTCTTGAGGACATTGCAGCCATGTGCAATGGCTAATGAGACCTTATCATGATTTATAACTACCTGAAGGGGGATTTAGAGAGGCAGGGGTTGATCTCATCTCCCAGGTCACAGGAGATAGGACAAGGAGCAATGGCCTCAAGTTGCGCCAGGGGAGGTTTAGATTGGATATTGGGAAACATTTCTTCATGGAATGGGTTGCCCAGGGAAGTGGTTGAGGCACCATCCCTGGAGGTGTTCAAAAGATGGGTTGATGTAGTCCTTGGGAATATGGTTTAGTGATTTTTTTGTCAGGGTTAGGTTGATGGTTGGACTAGATGATCTTTAAGGTCCCTTCCAACCTAGACAATCCTATGATTCTATGATTCAATGTGCAGCGTGTTACATTATCATCGGACAAAATCCCCACGTGCCTTGCAGTGGGAAGAGCAATGAGCCACCCAGCTTGACCAATATCCATCAGTCCCATCCCCGCAGCTCCCTGTTTCCCGCAGGGGTATCACACTGCTCATGCTCCCACCCAGCACCCAGCCATCCTTATTGGCAGGTCCATGGCCAGAGGCATTGCTGGTTTATCCAGACCTGCTGGTCTGGCCACTCCATGTCCCACCCAACGTTGCAGCTCACTGGCCAGGACCAGCTCGGGGGCTTAATTCCTCCCTAAATTAATTCAGACCCAGGCACTTTCATCCAGAAAGCACCAGTCCCCACTAAGCAGGCTCTTGACAGGGAGCTGAGATAAACCCCTGGGTCCAGACATGACAGGGGAATGTGCCAGGTGAACGTCCTTCCCCTTGGCAAAGACCACCCAGCTTTTTGTGTACAGACTCGACCCCTTTGCATTTCAGGCATTTGCATCAAGCAGAAAGGGCTTTATTTTATTTTTTTTTTGGCATAGTTCCTCTTTTCTCATTCTGGTCCTTGTCCACACATGGTGAAGCAAGTCATGAGAAAATAACAGGAGGAAATAGATGCACCCGTAACCACCAAGGGCTTCAAGAGAAAAAAAAAAAAAAAGGTTTTGTTTGCACTTATCTGAGGCTGTTCCTGGCTTTGATGTAGGGCATTTTGTGCACACGGAGACCAATTCTGCTCTACAGCCATATGTGTGTGCAACCAGTAAGGAGTGAGCGTGTGTGCACACATGGGTGCACGTGTGTGTGCGTGCGAGGGGTGCCCACAGCAGGGGACAGGGCAGAGATGGACGTGTGGTGGCAACGCACACGAGTTGGTGAGAACCTGTGCTGGGGCAGGCTCTGGCGATGGATTTCTCGGGGGGATGTGGGGATCTGGAGGCCCCCATCCCCGCCACCGCCCATCTCAGGCTCTGGTTGGGGGGCTGCAGGGAGCATGGCACGGCGTGGCACGGCTGTGTGTGTCCCTGCACACTCCTGGTGTCAGCCCCAGCGTGCAACCCCGCTCCCCGCCAAGCCGGCAGCAGATGTTCAGGGCAGAGAGAGCGAGAGCCAGCACCCGGCCAACTTTCCGTGCTGGAAGGGAGACTCCTTCCTCTGCCAAAGTCAGGAAGAAGCCTTCCCCCCCCCCCCAAAAAAAAAGACAGGGTTAGCCAGCAGCACGGAGATAATGGGAAGATGTTAAGGCAACGCAGCTGGCAACCATCAGCAGGCTGCTATGTGTCGGCTGCTGCAGCCCAGTGCTCCATTGTTCTGAAGGGAAGAGAAATACCGACCTCTGGCCGGCGTCAGAGCCAAGGCTGCTCGGTGGGTAGGGAGAGCAGGAACGGGACAGGCTTCGGAAAGGAGACCAAAACACAGCCCAGATTAATCTCACAAGGGAGCCTGCTCTCACAGCTCCAACAGCTCCAAGAGTCCTGTGGTGAATCCCACCACGCTGGCTTTTAACGACGAGCTGGAAGATGGCCAGCCCTTCCTCTCCCCCTCCCCGTTCCCACAGCCACCCCTACCAAACCCCGCCGAGCTGCACTTGGCCCTTATAAATCCCACCTCATTTCAGCACCAAACTTGGGAAACTAAGTGAAAGAGGACAGGGTCAGGAGGGAGTTACGGGGGTGGACATGGGTGGCTGGGTTCCCTCTCCTTTCCCTTCTTGGGAAGCCCTCCAGTAGCCAAGTCCTGAGTAGAGCTGGTGGTGCATCTCAGCCTGTCCCAAACATCCCTCCCTCCAGCTCGGTGGACCCAGGTTCTGCAAACCTAGCAGGTGCATTGTAGGTCCACAGACAAGCCACCCTATCCTGCTCATGGCTACCCTGGCAAGCAACGCCTCTGAGTGGCAAGCACGGCCCCGCAGCCCGAACAGCACGCACTGGGGCTCAGGAGATGAACGTCATCCTTGGATACATCCTAAAAGGAGGAGGGAAAAACACTGTTACCCGGCCACATGGCACGAGGAGCCCGCTGCAAGGATGCTGCCTTCCGTGCTCTCATCTGCGCTTCCAACCAGAGCAGGAGAACTTGGAAGGGGTTCAGAAAAGAGCTGGGAGTCAGTCAAGGCAGTGGAAAATATGCATTACAGTGACAGAGCGAAGAAGCTCCGGCTGTTTAGTTTATTGAGGAGACCAAGAGGTGGCTTGCTCACGGTCTACAAGCATATGCATGGAGAAGAGATTTCTGATAGCAGACGGCTCTTTAATCTAGCAGGAAAAGGCATTACAACATCCCTAGTTGGAAGCCGAAACAAGACAAATCCAGATTAGAAATAAGAAGCACATTTTTAGCAGTCAGAGCAATTAAGCGTTGGAACGAATCCCCAGGGACAGAGTGGGATCTCCATCACTCAAAGTCTTTTAATGGAGACTGAGTATCTTTCGAAAAAATATGTTTCAGCTTGAGCAAAACCGATGCGTTTTCTGCCAAAGCAGCGGGCTGTGGAATGCAGGAGGTCAGTCTGGCTGGTCACAGTGGTCCCTTCTGGCCTGAAAATCCATCAGTTGTGCTATAATTTTCTGAAATGGGCAAAAAAATAGCCCAGGACCAGGCTGGCATGTTCATCGCCCAGTGCATTGGGTTTTGCCGGCAGAACCTCAGAGCTGGAGCTCAGTCCTGCTGCCCCAGGGGAAGGTGAGGACAAGCCAGGGCTGGAGTAACTGGTGCTCCCAGCTGGTCCAATGCTCCCAAGCCACCATGGCAGATCTCTTCCGACCCGCTGTGTCCCCGTGGCCAGCTGCCACGAGAAGTGCTCAGGATGGGGGACAGCCACCATATCCCCAGGGCAGACATCCCCACGCACCGTGCTCTTCAAGGGGATGGGCAAAGAAACCTCCCCTGGCCAAGTCTGAGGGATGTGGCCTCACTCCTGGCCCCCCTAAGGTGAGGCAAACCCAGATGGAAAACCTGTCAGGGCTAGAAGAAAGCCAGCTTTGAATCTCCCCCTTTTAAATTAATTTAATTCTATTTTTAATGATTATTTTAAGGCCGCTTTTAGCCCTTAACAAAAGGAGCTTTAATGTCTCCAGGAGTGGTGACTGCTACAAAGGGGGCACAGGAAGGTGGGAAGCCCACGGGACTTCGTTAGGAACGCTAATGCTGATCGTAAGCCCTCCGCTCAGCACGCCTCATGCACCAGCATGAGCAAAGCCTGGCAATTAGCTCAGGCCCACCAAAAAAACCCATTATCCCTGTCCTTGCCCCCTGGTAAGGCTGAAGGAGCAGATACAGGTGATACAGTGCAGGCAGACACATGCCAAAAGGCAGCAGGGATCCAGCAAACACCGAGCTGACAAGCCCACCACCACTGGGGACCACCAGTGACTCCCCTACACGATGCTACCACTGGCCCATCACAGCTCCAGTTGGGTGCTGGGCATCCTTGGCTTTTCCAGATCCTCCAGGAGCCATTGGTACCACCACAGCCCTTGGGAATGATGGAGATGAGCTATTTAAACCCTATCAGACCCACCATTGGAGCTTCCCAGTTGTGGGACGATGCCTGCAGCTGGTTACTGGATGTCCCATCGACAGCTGACGCAGAACTCAGCCTGGTGGGACAGCAGCAAGACAGCACATGTCAAAATACCCTTCCCCAGTGGGGTGGGATGTGGAGGGCATGGAGTTAGCTGGTGCTGCACCTCTGCGCTCAGGTGTAGATGTGCCACAAGGTCAGGATTAGACAATGGACACCATGGCAGGCAGCAGAGACAGGCTGAGAGCCCAACGGGTGGAAGGCAATCCAGCAACACCTGCCACTCGCCTATGGAAACCCAAGAGACGGTTATGACCCCATCAGCTAAGAATCCTCAAGCTTTTGATACTTTATTTAATTTAATGCTCCTCTCTCTCATCCTTAATTGCATTTATCGTCATTAAAATATCAACAGAAGAACCTGGCTCTGGCCCAGGCTCACTGGTGCTCGCAGGAAATTTCCCATTTATTTGATGGATTTAGCCAATGCCCTGCCACCTGCTCTTGGCTCGGCCCTGCTCCGTTTTCAGAGGGCAAAACTTAGTCAGGGGTGAAGTAATAGCCAAAAAATAGAAGCAAACCCACATGAGCCCAGAAATTGAGCCATGCTGGACCAGTTGGAGTGGTGGTGGGGCAGAACGCAGCCCGGCATTTGCAAACCCCATCCTCGCCAGGCGAGAGATTTCTGGTGGCATCAGTCCATCTCTCCAAGCTGCTAATATTCAGTATTCATGGAGCCATTTTTCTCCTTCAAAAGGAGCAATAAATATGAATTAAGTCTCGCGACCACTTTGGCACGACTCGGATTTTACAAACAGCAGAAATCTAGGGCAGAGCAGAAAGCAGCTGGTGGCGTTGCTGATCAAGGCAGGGGCTGAAGAAGAGGCATCCTTGAGATGCCAACACCACGAGTCTCTCCCAGCCTTCACCTCCTCTCTTCTGTGACTTTCCTTCAGCCGGCTGCCCCTCTCCAGGGCCACCAAATGGGCAGCAAGGACCTTCCTGAGCTCAGGAGCCAGGGACACATGGGAAACGGACACCTCGCTTTCCCTCTGGGACCAAGGCACTACATTGGTGTGTGTCTTCATGGTCCATGGACTTCACCTCACAGACTGTCCCTTCTCCAGTGGATGGGAAGAAGGTGCTGAATAAGTAACAAAGCAGTAACCAGCCATGGAGTAGAGGAGGAAGACCCGAGAGGAATGGTAACTAATTTATAATATTAAATTGTTATTCAATGACATGAATGCAATTTAAGGTTTCCATTACTCCTTTAGCACAAGGAAGGGGGAAGATGCAGGTGACTCCCTGAGCATCTTCCATGCTCCCTCATCCCATGAGGGACATTCCAGGTGTACCTCAGGCAAGGCTCAGAGTGTGCTGGGTACCATGGCATGCTGTGTGAGATGGAGAAGAGCAGGGAAGGAGGGATCCCATGGATTCAAGATGACGAGATACTGAAGGGCCTGGGAAGTCTGGGAAAGCTGTTGTGAGTCTATGAGAGTGCCCATAAGCAGGAGGACAGGGGTCGGCTCTGCTTGCCCAAGGAGATGCCATGTTCACCACTGAATTTGCACCAAAAGGCTCTTTCTCAAACTGCAAGGACATGGGGTGTATAATCAGCTGGCCAACATGTGCCTCGCTGTGCGGAGACTGGCAGTGGTGGTGGAAAAATCCCGTGTCTTGTTCAGGGATGTCCGCAGGGCCCCTGATCCAGGGGATAAGAGACACAGAGATAATGCAGAGGCTGATAGAAAGACAGCACAGCTCACCCATTCCCTTCGGGTAGGGCTTTGATTTCCTCCAAATTACAAGTCAGCTGCTCCCTTCTGCTTTCTTCCCAGAAGAAAGACAATACACGTCTTCAGATTTCAAGCCTCTGCCCAGGGCAGCTCTGTTAACCAGAAAATAGGAGGCACAAAGCTACTTTGGGCTCCAAAATGGAAGCAAGAGCCAGACACATTTGCATGTGAACATTTTTGCTGTCTCTGGAGCAGCAGAAATGCCTCTCTGCGGACTTCTGTGGTTTCATTCTGGGTTTGTGATGAAATATGTGGCACAGGGAGGGGTTCATTAGCAAAGCCCCAGGAAGGTCTTGAAAAGCCCACAAGTTCTCCAGCATGCTCGTACCGCAGGGAGAGCTAAAGAAAACTCCCTGGCCCCAATTCAGGACTGCCTTGAAACCGGGCAGGGAGGGCCAGAGCTCCCAGTGCCACAGAAATGCACAGCTCTGCCAGCACCAAGTCCTGCCCCTGTGGGTAGGACACCCACAGAGGATGAGCCACCCAAAGAAAGACCTCCCCAACATCTACCAAGGTTGGGGAAGGATGAAATGGAGCTCTCAATATCCAGTCTCTCAATGACAGAGCCAGACAGGTAGCAAACAGCTTTCCCTAAGCCCTCACACTTAGTCCCCAGCTGGGGGTGACCCCCTCCTACACCACACAGTGCCCATGATCATGGGTCACACCTCCAGCCCCACCGCTGGAGGGTGAGATATGGGCTGCACCCCATAATTCATAGACCCTCTGGATGCTTGCAGACGGTGTTTGTCTTCACTGTGTCTTCAGAGCCCTTTTATTCTTCCTCCTAAAAGAAAAGCTTTCAGGTTTTTTGTGCTGGTGCTGTTTGTTGGACAAATCCCCTCCGGAGAAGTTCTCTAAGGGAAATCAGACTCTCTCATTGCTGCCTCACCTCCCTGCTCCCCGGGTGCTCTCAGGCGTTCCATCGATTGCTCGTGTGTGTGGAAACAACACAGCCCACATCAGAGGCCAGCCCAGCCTCCCCGAGCTCTCCCGAGGAGACTGCAGGGAGGAGGGACCCTCTCCCAGCCCGAGGAGAAGGGATGGAGAGGCTGAGGCTGGGACAAGTCACGTGCCTGATGGCATTTCTGGAGCGTGGGCAGGATAGAGAACCAGCCGCCTAGAAATGATTGCATTTAAAATCCATGGCATGACAGCAGAGGAGCCGGCATGGCCACGCTGCCTCCCAGGAGAGGGGCAAACCTCAGCCAGCAAAGGGGAGGGCTTTGGTATCTTTTCTTTCCTCCCCAGCCACCCCACCTAATCAATAAAGAAAATCACTGGTTCAAACAGAGGAAGGTGAAAATTCAGCCTGTGTCTCCAGCACAAGTGAACGTTTCTTCAGGGAAGAGGGAGGTGGGCATCGGGTGTTCCAGCTTCGAGCAGAAGATGCACGTGTGCTGTTTGATAACTCGGGCCACCTTACGCCAAGGATGGGACCATGGGAAGAGCTCTCCCTTTCCAGCCTGACAGAATAATCCTGGAAAATAAGAGCTGAAGCAGCAAGTGGGTGCTTCCATGACTTCTCCCACAACCAGGAAAATGAGAGGTGCCCAAAGCGGAGATGCTGGAGGAGATCTGGGCTCTGGCCCCCCACCAGCAGGAGAGCTGTGGGGACAGCAGGAGCAGCCAGGGTGGTGGGGGACACCCAGCAGACAGCCGCTTGCCTCACAAGTAGATTCAGCCCCCCAGATGGCAGAGAGATAACTAATTACCCACTAATTATTAATCAATTCCCTGTGATTTTATCTTAATTGGCCTCTTTCCTATCCAGCCTTCTACTGCACCTCCCTGGTTTTGAGCGGGTGGTGCTGAGCTGTGGTCCCCTCACTGCTGGGGTCCCCCCATGTCCGTGCACATCCCAAAGTGGGGTGGCAAGGAGGGGTAGTGGGGCAGCCCTGGAAAGCACTGGGAGCTCTCAGAGTCGTTTATGGGAGTGCAGTGCCTGGGAGCATCACCCACCACCCCTGTTTGCCTACAAAACCCCCAGAGCACTTACGGTGTAGTATGAATAACAAATATATAAGAATAATCAATAACAGGGTAATAGCTAGGTCAGGGCTCCTGGGGGCATGTGACAGGGAGGATGCTTTTCCTCGTCCCTATGCCCTCACCAAGCCAAGGTAGAACATTTCCTCACCATCCACGGTGGTGCTGACCTGCTCCACCACCCTGTGCCTGTTTGCAGCCTCCCCAGTGCCAGACCCCAAAACCCTTTCAGTCCCCCTTGTCCCCCAGGGTCCCAGCTGGGCAGGCTGAGCCAAGCAGCCCCTCGCCAGCCCAACGAGCAGTGGTTGTCCCTGCTGCTCTGCTGGCAGCTCCTACCATCCCTGGTGGGAGCAGAGAGCCTGAACCTGGCAAGGAGCATTGCTGCCCCAGCCCCCATGGGGAAAGCTCAACTGCATCCACACCGACCACGAGGGGAAGAGAAACAAACCGTGGACTATTGTTCTGATTTCCTCCCAGGAAAGGAACTATTGCAGCAATTAGCACACACAGACTCTAATGATCCCTTGCAATAATTGTGGGCAGGCATGAGGTGTGTGAAGGTAGGTGCTGAGAGCTCCAGGCTGGGGGGCTGCCCCGTGCCAGAGGGGTTTGTCCCACCAGCCCTGGGTGGCAGCAGCCAGAGGGGATGGTGGGGCTGGGGAAAGGAACGTTGACTTCTCAAAAACACCAGTTTGCCTTCAGTCCTGCTGCTGTGCCTCCAGGCACAACTGAAAAGCAAAGGAAGGTGAAGCATCACATCGTGGTCTTTCTGGGTTGGAAAAGGGTGGCAAGTTTTGCTCTTCCTGACAAATGCAGGCATCCTGTGGGTGATGGCAGCCCCATGGGACCGCAGGTAGTGCCTGGTTGCTGGCATCTGCCCAGCCTCAGCTCTGGTTTATGAGCATGTAAGCATGTAAG
Organism: Scolopax mira; assembly: GCA_004320125.1. Taxonomy (NCBI): domain Eukaryota; kingdom Metazoa; phylum Chordata; class Aves; order Charadriiformes; family Scolopacidae; genus Scolopax; species Scolopax mira. Next base: position 12,955 of record BJBW01005717.1, read on the forward strand.
AGAGCTGTGGCAAGGGCTCTGTGACAGCACCGAAATGTGCAGGCACTCCGTGGGGCTGAGCTGGGGTCCCCATCGGGACCCCCTTGTGTGGCAGCGAGGAGGGGGATAGCTCAGGGAGACCAGGAATCCCTGGGAAAATCTTTTACATGATTTATTCATATTACAGGTATTTCGGTGCGTTGGCTGTAATTAAAGTTCAACATCTGAGGCAAAATAAGAGCAAAAAATCCTCCAACCACTTTAAAGAGAGACTTTGAGAGAGGAAAGCAATAAAACATGCCATGCTTAAACAAATCCTTTCTACCTTTCATCATTTCCCTTCACAGTCCTGGCCAATTATCAAAGCTATCTGTGTTTCGGGAATGAGCCCCGCTCCTAGGCCCCTTCCCCGCTCCACCCTGCCTTGCAGTCCCAGTCTTCCTCCAGTGTGTCCCAGTCCTTGCCAGTAAAGCACCAGCGATGCTGAGCCCTGCCTGGTGGGAGGTGCCGGGGTCCCAGCCCTGAGGGAACAGCCTGGGCTCTTCTCAGCAGCACAGGGGGGTGACAGTGTCCCCCGAGGGGACACACACAAGCCTTTCCCCACCACTGGGACAAAGCAGGATGCTCAGCATCCCATGGGGCTGCTTTGCCTGTAACTGGCCTTCAGCCACACTGTGTGTCTGCTGCGAATAACGGACCCCTTATAGTCCCTGCCACGGTCCAGCTGGCATTGTTCGATGGCATGAAATTCCTCCCCCCCCCCCCCAAAAATGATTTATTTTAAAAAAATGTGAACAAAGGCAGGGTTCTGACTTGGCTGCGGGGCACGGCGAGAAGGGAAGGAGAAGGCAGGACTGAAAGCTCCCATTGAGGGGGCTGACTCCGGGATAGCGCTTGGCCGTGGGGAAGCAGGGGCTCGTCTGGGTGCTTTGTGCATGTCCCTGCCCTGTCAGTTCCCAGACTGGCTCCCTCCCGGGCTGGAGGGATGCCTGCCCCCCAACCAGTGGCATTTTCCCAGGAGAAGGGCATCCAGACCATGCAGCATCTCACCACAGCCCTTGGGGTAGATATCACAGCTCCCACCCAACCCAGGACCATCACGTTCCCATCACCGTCCCACCACAGATGGGGAGCTGATGCCCAGCCCCACGGCAGGAGCTCAGCCCCTGTTTCCTGCCCCACACAAGCTGGTGGAGCACAGTGTGGCAGCTCAGAGCTGTGCTCCATCGTGCTGTGGGGTAGAGCTGCAGGAAAACAGCTCTCGGGGTGGGGGGGGGACACACAAAGTTGGTGTTTGCTGGGCAGAGGGAATGCCTGGCCCTCCACGGGTCTGTGCAGGATCCAGTGGTCCGTGCTTCAAAGCATCCCTCCTGCTCCCAGCAGCATGGGAAAAGCTATCTCCCACACCTGCTCGCAGCACTGATTTATCTACTTAGGGTTCCCTTAAAGCCTGGCAGGAAAACAAAGAGGGGGAAATATGAGCACGATCACTAAAATAACAATCGCTTTAATGCATTATCAAGCAAAATGATTTCCTAGTGGCAAAAGGATGATGGAGTGAAGCCATCAGGGCTTGCGGGAAGGCAGCATGCAGCATCCCCTGAGAGGCAGTGGAGCAGCCAGAGCAGTCCTGGGGTGCTGGGAGCTGCCTTGGAAAGACAGGTTGCTGCAGGAGGAGCTGGGTTGGATTTTAGGAGGGAAACACCAGGAGAGGCAGAGGCACAAACTAATTCTTCCACTTGGGAAGGGGAGATGCAAGGCAGCGAGGGAGACCCGCTCTCTTCATGGAGAGAAAATAACCTTCCTCTTCATGCAGAAGGCTTCCCGGAGCCAGCTGTGTCCTCTGGAGGAGTGGCTGCTCACCAGCAGATGAAGGGGAAAATGTGGAAAGAAGAGAAAAATATATGAAAGCCCTGGAGTGCAGAGTTCACAGCGTTTCGGCAGCAGCATCCGCAGCAGCCTGCCAGAGTCTGGGGATTTCCCTTTCCCGTTTCAAAGCCAGCTACTCAAATAGCTGATCCCTGCCGAAACGTCTGGTCCCCAGGGAAAGCTGGATGTACTCCACTGAAGTGCTTCTTGGCAAGAGGGATGCATGGCACGGCAAGGGCAGCGCACGTGGATGGAGGGGGGGAGACCTGCTGCCTCTCTTCCCTCTCCTAACTGGGACCAGTAACACAAAAGAGGAGGGAGCCAGGGATGGAGCTGGCAGAGCTGGCAGCACTTGCATTTGTGCAGTATCTGCCCCAGACCTGGTGGTTTATTCAGCCTCTGGAGGCCCTTGGAGCTGTTGGGAGCCAGATGTTGGGTGCCCAGTGCCAGGCTGGGCACTACTCCCAAAGAGGGGACGCAGGCAGTGATTTTAGATGGCAGGACCCCCTGGGTATGGTGTGGTTGGTACAAACTGCCACTGTCATCCCACCCGCAGGGACTGAGAGCACCAGGACACTGGACTGCTCTTCAGCAGGAGTGCAAATGGGATCCCACACACCATCCCACCCCCTGTCCCTGTGGTCCTGCAGGTGCAGAAGGGGTCCCTGGGAGCCCAGCTCTACTCCCAAGCCCTACCAGGACATCTGTCTTGCCCCTCTGCAGCTCTTGTCACCCACCCTGTGACCCTCACACAACACCCATCGCCTTCTCACCCTCACAATTCCCCCCTGAATCAACTTTGGACCCCGGTTCTGGACCACACACCGAAATCTCTCACCTCACTGTGGCAATGCAGGGCTCCCATCCCTAAGCCACCAGCATGGAGCGGAAAGAAGCCCACAATGCTGCTCTCCAATTCAGCATGGGTTTTGGTCTTGCTTTATTTTTTTTTTTTTCTTTTCCTTTTTTCCAGCACTGAGAGGCTTTTGGCAGGTCAGTTCTGCGACCATGCCAGCACGGGGAGCCGCTTGCCAGCTGCCTGCTTGCCACTGGCTGCCTTCTGGTTTGAGTTACCCAGGCTGGTCACATTCCAGTGTAAAGTGCATTTTTTTCCCCACCTCTTCCCCTTCCCCCCTGTCACTCCCTCCCCCCCACCTTCATCCCCCCCCTTCATCCCCCTTCCAGGAGCCCCCTTTGATTTAGTGCTTGTGAAAAGCTGCAGGACATGGCCCCGAGCTGCAGTTCAGGTACAGAGCAGCCGAGCAGAGCACAAATTGCTCTGGATTAACCTGCCTGTGGAAATGGGGGCCGAGCATCCCTGTGATGCCAAGTTCTGCTTGTGCCCTGATACCTGACGGCGAGTCGGGCTGGGAGCAAAAGCAAAAGGTCCACTTCGACCCCCCTGAGACGGGTCAGGAGGCAGACACCCCAAGTATCAGTGAATGGTGTGGGCAAAGGCTCTGCCAGGGTCCCCTGAGCCTGGCGAGGAGAAAGGCTGCTGTTGAGACTGGACCACGAGCACCAAGGGACCTTTTCCCCTTTTCACCTCTAATCTTTTCAAGTTCCCGAAGTTTTCTGGTTGTTGAAAAACATCGTAGTGCCTGCTCAAATGCAGAAAGCCGATAAAACCTAAAGCAGCTACACCTGCACAGAGGGAGGAGGGGACCGACTAGTGTAGAACACAATTTCCTTCATAACAGATGCAAAATGGTATTAAACAGGATCAGTTCTGGATTTGTAACAAACTCCAGAAAAGCAGAAGTTTCAGGCCCAGAAATGCTGCTCTGAGTGTCTCCCCCCACCTTGGCCGACCTGCAAAGAGCCAGGTCTCCCTGTGGCTGGGAACCCCCAGACCCACTGGTGCTGCTGGGACGGGTGGGAGGTGGAGTGGAGAAGGATGAGGTGCAGGAGCATCCCTGCTGCTCCATCCCTGCCTCTCCATCCCTGCTGCTCTCAAGTGAGCCAGTTCCTGCCCAACCTCCAACCCTGCTCTGCAGCTCAGAGGGGTCAGGATACTCCCGAGATGCAGCCACACATCGGGATGATGCTCAGAAGCGTTTGAAATTTGACCACCGCTAAGGAAAAGATGAGGAAACCGACGAAGAAAAAAAGGGCTAATGTGAAAATAATAAATTGCAAACATTCCTGTGGTGGAAGTGGATTCTCTGCCTCCTTTTATCCCTGCATATTGTCTTCGCAGCAGCCGTCTGTGAAATTGCACTGTTATTGAAGTAATTCTGGGGGTAATTAGAGTTAATAATTCTGTATTTTATTTCTATTCTCCAGTTACTGCAGGGGGAAAAACATAACATCTCTATAATCCAGGGAGCAAAGGCGTAGTTTTCCTTTTCATGGCAAAAAATAGCTTTGCCTGGGTCCAATCCTTCCCTGCGCCCACCCACGTCCCCCAGTGCCCACCTCCTGCCTGCTCCCTGCCTGCCAGCCAGCGCTGCCCACCCCATCTCCACCAGCACCTCGCCTGCTGGGGGACCCCCAGCCTTTAGAGCACCCCCAGGTGGGACTGGGGTTACTGGAGAGGGGAGAAATGGGTGCTCAGACCACCCTGAGCACCCACTGCCCACCGAGGCCCCCAGCGTGCCATGGTCCCAGGTGGGCCCAGGCATCCAGCCAGGGGCACCTGCAAAGTGCCAGGGGCCAGTCACCATCTCGCTGCATTTACCCCTCTGAAACATTAAAGAACTTTTCCGTTAAATTATTTGGAATTAAGTTTGGCAGCGGAACCCTTTGGGAGGGATCAGATTGATTTCCTCAGTGAAATGAGTTTGGAGAGGGCTCAGTCTGGTTCCTCGTGCTAATTATCCCGTGCAATAATTAAGCCGTCAGCAGTTTGGGGGATGAAGGTTTATCTGGGGAGGGGAAGGGGAAGGTGAGCCCACCCCAGGGGCTCTGCTCCGGCCCAGGGCTGGGCTCAGCCTTTCGAAACAGGATTAGGGCAAGAGACAGACCCAGCGCAGGAGTTATTAGAGCAGGAAATTTCAAATGATATGGAAATAATCTTCTGAGTGAGAGTTTATTTTGGAACTTTAGACTTAATAATTCAGCACTTCTGGGATTTGGCATGTGAAGTGACAAAGATTAAAGGCGAATTGTCAGGTTGACAATTCGGTGTTTTCCAACAATGCGGTTCCTTACCTGAGTTACAAACACAGTGGGATTTGATCAGCTCCTGGCTAATTCCCACGCTCCGGGCTCCACGTGCGTGGAAGGTCCTGTGCTCCCCGCTGAGCCACGGGGATTTCATAGCCCGGACAGTGCCTGAGCGAGGTCTCGGATTACTGAGACTAAAATATTCCTCAGAACATGTGCTAGCACATTAGGAAGTATAATCGTAAATAATTAAAACTTAGCTACACTTGTCAAATAAATGAACAAAGTACATTTGGTGATGTATTATCCTTGCCTTCCCTTGACTGTGTTTGTCACTCGCTCTTCGAACTGAGCAAACTATTTATAGCAAACAACTTATTCAAAGCATTTTGCCCTTTTTTTCTTTCTTCCTGCTTGTGAATTGTTCATGAACAGACTCTGATTCTTTACTAATTTGTTCGCTCTCCATAATTGCTCAAAATACGTTTCATGTGCATCGACTCCAGCGCACGGACTGATTGCAAACAGCTTCCATGACATCCAGGCGCTATTTTTGTTGCTTCCAGCCTCGGGATTGCTGCTTCAGCCCTGTTTTGTCCCTGATATGAGGCAAAGGGACCAGAGCCTGGGTCCACCTGGCAGCCTGAGCGTGCTGGAGGGAGGAGAGGGTTCCATATTCCCACCAGCAGGATGCCCAAAGACCCCACCCCAAGTGCAAAGCCCCATTCCAGCTGCCTGAAGTTCAGCTTCTCCATGAGAAGGAGCCTTTTCACTGTCTCCATGGACAGGTCCCGCTTGCCCACCAGTACAGAGGTTGAAGGAGCAATAAGCCAAAGGGTCTGGCTCCTCCAGCCCCCTCACCATCCCTCCAGGCAGCCCCCCCCATCCCTCAGGGCTTAAGTAAAACTGCCAGGTGGGTCCAGCCTGGGACATGCCCCAGGAAGCCAAGGCATCTGGGGTAACATCGCTCAGGGGCATCTCTGACTTGGGCTCTGGCCACCGGTGCAGGATTTTACAAGACCAAACAGTTCTTCTTGGCGGCTTCGTGGCAAATATGCAAAACAATGTGCTCGGTGGAGGAGGGAAGGAGTTCAGAGCTTTTAGCATTCAGGTGGTTCCTCTTTCATTGGTTGGGTTATTTTCATACAGGAATACATTGCTTTGTTTGGGTTTGTTTGGTTGTTGGGGTTTTTTTTTTTATACAAAAGAGAAATCACCTTCAAAGCAGCGTTTCCGTTAACCTCTCGCTGCCTGCGAGTCCTAGTGAGGAGGGTAGTTCTAGCATGTAGCAGGCAAGAGGCCAGTGGTTGTGGCTTTTGAGAGACAAAGATGAGTGAGGAGATCAGAAGTCCCCCACCTCCTTGAAATTAGGAAACCCCCTAAGCCCCTACGCTGGCTTCTGCTGCCAGGGAACTGCCAGAACATCCAAGATGTGGAAAAGAAGAGGTGAGATGGACACCATGGGTCCCCCTGTGAGGAGCTGCTGCAGTTTTACTATGAGCTTTAAGTTTTGCCAGGTAAAAGTGAAAAAAAAAACCCACAAAAAACCCCAACCAAAACCAATTTAACTTCCAACTTTTGAAAAGCCAGAAGAGAAACTAGCCGTTGGTCTTGAAGGAGACCTCGGTCATCACCCAGTGCCTGCCACTTCCCCATGGGCAGGACCAGCTGGAACCAGAGTGGTGACAGTGCCAGCCGTGGTGGCAGTGCCAGCTCTGCCCTCGCTGCTACCGGTCCCAGGGCTGGCAGTAGGGCAAGCCCAGGGGTGACTCAGGCGATGCAAGACTTGGGGCCACCTTGGCCCCGGGGGCTGGGGTGGGGGGTGGGGGGAAATGTCTGGCATCTCCCCTCCTCCCTCCAAGGCTGCGGTGGGAGGTGTTGAGGCCATCAACCCACCAACCACCCGCCATGAGAGCCTGGCTGGGGGTGGAGGAGATGAAAGCGGGGCGGTGGAAGGCGCCCGCAGACAGCGGGATGCAGGCACACCCGGTGGCTCGGTTTCCGACTCGGGTCCGCGCCCAGGTGAAGACAAAGAGGAGGAATTTGACTTCAGGCTGGTGTCTCGTCAAGGCCTCGTCACGGCCGGCCTCGTCTGGGATGTGCACAACTCATGGGAAACTTCCAGCCAGATGGCTGCAGGCACCCCGGACCTTCCCACCTTGTGCCCCACGTCTCCCTCATCCCCCCCCACCCCCAGGGTGCTCCACGCTGCATCCCCAGCCCCTCCTCACCGGCAGATTTCCCAACACCTTGCCCCTCTCCCTGGCTCCAGACAAGGCAGCAACCGTAATACTCCTGGTATTTCTGATGTGTCTTTGCCCCGAGGGGAGCTGGGGACCTCCCAGTTCTCCCGTTCCCCATGTGGTTCCTCAGGAAGCACAGCCCCGTCATCGTGGCCCCAAGGGGTGTCACCAACCAGCTCCCCAGGGAGCACCCCTCCGCGGGCACAGGACCACCATCTCCCAACACCCAGCCCAGCTCTGCAATAACACTCAGGGATTTGGGAGGATTTCAGGCCTTTCTGTGTCTTTCCCGAACACGGAAAATGAAGAGGTACTTAAGAATCTGCTGTTTATATTGAAAGCTAAAATCCCTTTAGAATTTAATCTCCCGGTGATGGATTTAAAACTCTTTACAGACAGTCAAGTTCTTTCTTTTTTTATCACCAGGATATCTCACCGTGGTAGCTCTTCGAAGTGGGGTTTTATTGCAAACAGGGTATTTATTTGTCCCCAAGGTCCCATCATGGTGATGTCCCCATCTGGCTGTGGGTTCCGGACCTCACCAGGGAAGGGAGGTCCCAAAGGGGACATTCCTGAGCTGTGACATACAGAGGGTGTGCAGTGGCACCTGGGGGTGCACGCCAGCAAAAGCATCACTGCAAGGACAAGACCTTTGCTCTGCCCAGAACCTTGTGCCATGGCTGCTCCCCGGGGTGAGGGGTGATGCTCTGGGCTCAGTGGGATGCTGCCCAGTACTCGCAGGGGATGCCCTGGATGCCACACTGGGATTCACACTCCCCCTCTAATGTGAAAGCAACCAGTTTGCTTTAAATGGGTATAATTACTGGAAAAAACAAACCCAAACAAACAAACAAAAAAAAACAAACCCAAGAAAACCCCCCCAAAACAAACCGTCTTTGTTTCCAACAAAAAGGGAAAGGCCAAAAGACGGGGCCTGCAGCGGCGCAGCCCCCCCTGGCACCGCTGAATCAGCCCTGGCTCAGCAGAAGCAACCGCCACCCTGTGAGTCACCCCCCGGTGCCCGCCAGCGCTGGCTCCCCTGTCCCAGCTCCCATCGTGGCAAGGGTGACCCAGTTCCCACTTCACAGGGAAAAGCCGGGGAGATTATCCACCCCGGACATCACACTGCAGACACCCTGCGTGCCCGCAGGGGAGGAAGGACTGAGATCACGCTGGCGTGAGGCAGAGGGAGGCAAGGGAAGAGGGAGAGGGATGGGGATAGACCTTGCTGTACCTACCACCCCACCCCACAGAGCCCACACCGACCCAAAGGCAGGTGATGGATGCTGCCTGCCATCACCATGGTGTCCCACCTCTCTGCTGGGTCCCCCATGGTCCCATCATGCAGCAGCCAGTGAGAGGGGAGAAAAGCACGGAGAGGTGGAGGGATGGAGAGGAGTAAGCGCTTCTCCAACCCTCCATCCCAAACCAGCCCCATCCAATCATAATGAAACACCACTCCCCCTTTGTCCTACCAGCACCCCACAAGCTGGGGAGGTGCAGACACACTTCTGCATGTTCTTGTAGCATCTCAGGAGTCATCCCTGCCAGCACTGACAGCTCAGCCTGGAGACGAGCTCTCACCCCTCCTCGGCAATAAACCTGCCGGCAGGAGTCACTGACCTTGTCCCAATCTTTCAGCTGCTGTTTCAGGAGACTGAGAGGGAAGACACAAGGTCACTGTCTCTCGCCCGGCAGCGGCTGAGTGGCCGTTTCATCACCAAGGAATAGGCTGGTGCTGAAGAACGCCTTGGCCAGGCAAGAGGAGCTGACAGACGGGCAGGGGGCTGGGAAAGAGGGGGGGTTCGGGAAGCTATGGGAAAGCTGAGACCCTTTTTTTTATCCAAAGACCCTTTTTAAGTCCCTTCCCCCATGGGGGGCCCTGGTGCAGCCTGGTTGTGGGGGTCCATCTCTTCACAGTTCCTTCCCCTGCCTTAAAAAAGCAGCTCCAGCCCCAAATCCCTCATACAGCATTTCCCATGGAGTGGCTGCCGTGCATCTGTCTCGCCGGAAACTTGCTGGAATGACGTGCTCGAGAGACCTGTCAGATTTGGTTAAAATTAGCCAGTGGACTCAAAGTTATTACCGGGGGGGACAGATGGAGGCTCGTGCACACACTGAGCGTGCGGCGTGTGCCCAGCAGCTCCCGGGAAAACCGGGCTCCAATCACGGCGGTGAGTCTGGGCTCCGAGAGGATGCGGGCCCGAGGGCTGAGCCCGGGGACTGTGAGACATGCCAGGGTGGGCTTGGCAGATGGTGTCTGTGGTGGAGGGGCAGGAAATTGGGCTAAAATCTGTCCTGGGGAGGAGCTGGCCCCGAGCCGGGCCACTGGTGCATTGAGCTGCTGCTTTCCCCAGCCGGAGGGTCGGCTCCCAGAGCAGCCCAGCCACAGAAGATGCTCCTGAAATCCTCCACAAAGGAGCAGGAGAAGGACGAACGGGCACTGCCCCAGCCTGGCAGCCTTTTAGCAGCCGTCATCAAGGAGAGAAAGAAATGCTCAGCAGAAAAGCCTGTCATTTGATAACAACGGCGAGAGATGATAACCTCCTCCTGTTTCCCCGAGGCTGGCCACGGGACCAGGAAGGACAAAAGCACCGTGTCCGGGCAGTGCCCCAGGCTGGGCAGCTTTCCCCAATCATCCTCCTCTCCAGGGGCTGAGAAAAGCTGTTTGGGGAGCAGAAGGGAAGAACCAGGGGAGAGATGGGACAAACAACCCACTCTGGGGCTGCGCCAGCTGGAAAACCTCCTTTCTGTGGGAAAAATCCCGACTGTCCTCCCAGCAAGGGCTGCAAGCTTTCGGATGCTGGAGTACTGGTCAGATGGTGAATTTTCTCCTTTGCCAGTCCTTCTCAGTCTCATTCTTCACTGGCCTGTCTCTAAGCCTGCATCCATCCCTGAGAGCATCCTTGGTCACCGGCGCAGGTCCCCTCCCAGCGCTGCCTGGTCGTTAATATCACTGGAGCCCATTCCTGGTGCCACCTCCCTGGCGAGTCCTGTGCCCTGTCCCCTCACAGGCAGATAATTACCATCTCCCAGACTCAGTCGTAATGAGCCCAGGTGCTCATTTCCCATCCAAGCAATTTACTCCAGATCCTCCAGCGAAAACGGACTCCCACTGAAGGGCCTGGGAGAACAGGCTGTGCCTGTGATGGATGCCTAGGACATCTGAGGAAAATTACCTGCTCAAGGCAGGGGGGGGGAAGTGAAAGTACAGATAAGGAAAAAAGGCTGGAGAGTAAGGGGAAGAGGAGAAGGAAGAGACAAAGAAAAGAGGGAGGGGAAGTGAAAGTACAGATAAGGAAAAAGGCTGGAGAGCAAGGGGAAGGGGGGAAGGAAGAGACAAAGAAAAGGGAAAATGTAGCCTAGGTAGTGAAGGAAAGGGAAAGCAGGAGAGGCTTGAATAGGTGTTATTCTGCAGATTCCCTGTGCCCAAGCCCTCTGACACCTTAGCAAATACTGCCCAAAACAGCATCCTAGTAAATACATATGTTTGTAGAAACACTAGTGAGCTACAGACATATCAAAACACAAGCAGGGGAACTCAAAGGAAAAGGAAAACATCCTGCTCTGCAGCAGAAGCATGTGCTGGGGGAGGGACGGGGAGCATCACCTGGGGCTTCAGGAGAGCAAAAGGGGAACCCAGGAGCCCTCAGACAGCACTGGTTGCCCAGGCAGGCTGATGCTCCACACCCTCCATAAACACACTGAGATCCGTCCTGGACACAACCAGGATCCTGGTCCCCACCTGGTGCATCCCTCTTCCCAGAGACCACTCCAGACTTTCACCCCTCAGCTGGTCAGAAACCTTTTCCTCATTTCCAGCCTAAATTAATTCATGACTAATTTACAACCATTTGATCCTGTGCTGATATTATCGCTTAAGGTAAACGGTTTGTCTCCCTCCTTGGTGCTTGCTCCCCAAAATATGTTTATGAAGAGTCATTATATCCTCTCTCAACCTCCATTTGGCAGGGCTGAACAAACCACTCTCTCTTCATCTCTCATTTTACAGCAGATACGGTAGATAGAGAGCTCAAAATCAGTTATTTCAGCCACAGGCAGTTGCCTTCAGCAGCCCAGTCTGAGCAAGGTCAAGTCCAAAGCTGCTCTGAGCATCATGCTGCCCTAGTTCTTCTCTTCACATTTATCTCATGTGCAACTGGGCATCCGATCCGCATGTGAACGTACCCAAACCAGCCAGTTCAGAGTCCCCAGTCCCCTGAAATGGGTCTTTTCCTCGTGACTGTGTTGCAGAACGAGAGTCTCAGGTTAACAGGGGAGACGGCAGTAGCTGGGGAGGCCCAGGCAAAGATAAAACACTATTAGAAAAATCAAATGATCTAAATGTTAAGGGAGGAAAAACTCAATAAATTAAATGTAAATCTATTTTTGTTACATCTGTTCAGATCCTTTAAGGAGCTTTAGGACAGCTGTTTCTATATCCCATTTAATCTTGATGTTATTGTAATGAGCTAAGTCTTGAGGTCTGAGCTGATTGTCTCTCCAGGCAAATTCTTGAGTACCAGTGAAAAGGCTGCTCCCAGCCAAGGGCAGCTTCCCCACCTCCCTCCCTCGGTGTGCTGGGGGTGGGGAATGGGGGTCCTACAGCATCCTGGGGTAGCCTTTGGTGTGGGACCTTGGCTGAGCATCCCTGGGACCTTGGGCAAGCTGCTGGCAGGGGGATGAGGGCTGGTCTTCCCGGGCAGGGAGAAGCCTTTTGGTGGCCAGCAGCCCCCCAAGACAAGGGTGCAGAGGAGCCACGCTGTGCCCAGCTGATGGAAGTGGGGAGCAGAAAGGCAGCACCGGGGTCCAAGCCCCAGCAGCCCGCTCCTCG
>BJBW01005717.1:25095-52269 GCA_004320125.1 Scolopax mira
CTCGCCCCAAAGTTGTCACGTCCCCCTTTGCTCTTCATCTCTTCCCCCGTGTTTGCTGGCATAGTTATTACTCTGACATTAGAGGCTTTGTTTTTAATTTCCTAAATTACAGCATAATTTAGGCTAATTATTGCTTTGTCCCTCTGATCTTATTAAACCTTTAATCCCTCGGTGATTCCCCACCCAGAGCAAAGTCTGCTTTTCTCACATTCATTCCTGCACTGGGTCTGCTCTTGCCTCTTGCCCGAGGCGGCCTCACCTCCCAAACAGGCTGCAGATGCCCCTGATCTCCACTCCCCAGCTCCCCTTCCCTCCAGTGCCACTTCTGGGGGCAGAGAGGGGCTTGGCACGAATACATGGGCATCTCAAGAAGGACTCGCTGTCCTGGCTGGCCAACGTTTCTGGCACTGTACTTACAAACCTTCCCGGTTTTCATCTTGCAGACCAGGCTGGAAGGGGCTTTGAGCAACTTGGTCTGGAGGGAGGTGTCCCAGCCCATGGCAGGAGGGTTGGAACAAGATGATCTTTAAGGATCCTTCCAACCCAAGCTGTTCTAAGATTCTATGATTCTATGTTGTCTTTTTACCTTTGAGGCTCTTTGGCAGCTGCACCAAGCCCCATGCTCTGCACAGCCATGCTCCTCATGTCTCCACCTGGATCTTGCAATGATGGGCCACCACTGGCAGGGATCTGCCCCTCTCCGACCTTGCCAAACCTACTGATGGCCTTTAATTACCCCTTCCTGTCCCCCCACCCAACTACTAATGACTTCCCCTTTGCAGCCCCAAGGCCTGGAATGCTCCTGTAGGCAACATCTCCCCAAGCAGCCCAAGGCTTCTCCTAGCCATGACGTGCAGAGTGTGTCACCCATCCCTCAGCACCCTAAGCCACCTGAGCTGCTGGTCCCTGTGTAGGGTCCCTCTGCAGAGCCCAGCACGTGGGGAAGGACATCACTTTGGCAACCAGGGCAATCTTTGCTCCCCAAACCACAGAAGGGTGGTTAGAACTGGATGATCTTTAAGGTCCCTCCCAACCCAACCCATTCCAAAATTCTATCTCCTGGGTCCTTAGGTGTCTTCAGCCTCCTGGGAGCATTTAGCAGCAGAGATATGCATGGAGCAAATCCCTGGGAAATACAGCAGAGGCTGGTACAGGGGGGAGGATGGATGGCATCTTGGGTGGGTGCTCAGCATGCTCCCCCCACCTCCCATCCTCTGCCCAGCTCAGCTGAGCCTCCTCTCAAAGTGTTTTCTCAGGCCAAGCCTCCTGCCCAGCAGGGGCCAAGCCAGGGCAGAGGGAGGTCCTCAGGGACAGGGATGCTGGGAATGGGGCTCCATCTTCCTTCAGGTGATCCACAGATCAGTGCAGCCAAGGCACCAGCCATGAAATGCTCATGTTAATTTGCTTGGGCAAAACAGATTATAGAAATTTACTTTTTATAGATACAAAGTTGAAGGATTTTCTGACCACAGGCTGCAAAAATCCCCTTAATGAAGCCCCACAGCTCTCTAGGGCTTTAGGAAGAGCTCTGGCCCTCGGCCCCCCTTCTCCACTTGAAGTATTGTTTCTGTCTTCGGTCTCCTGCCAAGAATCTCTTCAGCTCTGCAGCTGGATTTGATACAGGGGTGGGGAGAGGAGCTTAATCACAGCAGTAAAGAGAGCGGGAGAGAAGCTGTTCTGGGGGAGTCTTTCAAGGAGCAGAGTTTAAAGAGTCCCCGAGAGTGAAGGGGGCTCCCAGATGCACTGCCCAAGCTGGGGGGGGGGGGGGGCGGGGGGGGAGAGAAAGAAAACCAACCCAGAAAGGCCAAACAAAACCTCTCCCAGGCCTTTTCTGCCTCTAATTTATCCCAGTCCCCGGATTAAAAGTAGGTCATTAAAGCAGCTGCAGGGAAGGGGGTGAGGGTAGCACTGCTCGTGTCGATGAAGCGATGGTAAATCACGGCCCCCAGCCCCCGGCAGAGGCTTGGGCTGCCTGGAACGGAGCCGAAATTGCAGCTGGGTGCAGGGAGGCACCGCAGCAGCACCGAGCCCTGGGAGATGGCTCTGGACACGGTGTGTCTCCCTGTGTCTCCCCTCCAGGGAGAGCCGCCTCCTGCCGGCACCCATCACGGAGGATGAGGTGGGAGGAAGATGAGGAGACACAGGGCTCAGTCATCTTTGAGTGAGGGAAGCAGGACAAGGACAGTGGGACTCGTTCTTGAGGACTGGATTGGTGGCAGGGCTCTGGAGAGAGCTGGGGTCACCACTGGCTTCACCCCTCCTGCTCCATCACCGCTCCTGCCCGGGAGCTGTGATGTGCCTGGGCAATGCAAGACACCACCACCACCCCCCAAAAAAAAAAATAATTCACCTGCAGGCTTTGCTTCTGTTCTTTCATTATTTTCCTGATTTGTGCAAATTAGAGGAGGTGGGAATAGAAACCATCCATGCTCAGGTGTAAATAAGCACCGGGAAGCAGCCAGGTCTGCAAGCAGGAGAGGGTTCTGCTCTGGTCAGGAATGGGAGCTTCCCCAGGGGCAAGTGGTGTGGGTGGAGAGTGGTGGCAACCACAGCAGTGCTCCTGGAGCACAGAGTGGCCCGGCACCTTCCCTGCCACAGTCCCTGCAAGTGTTTCCAATTACCATCTCTGGAGAGCTGGCGATACACCTGCAATTACCCAGCCAAGGGGCTCCCAGGACAGCAGAGCTCGTGTTGCTCCCGACGCAGCACAAAGGAGCCCTTACATCAACTCGGCAGCCGACGTGCGCTGGAGAGGGGAACAATTATATTTTTATTCTCTCGTTTCGGCACTTATTAACATTCCTTCACACGGCAGCTGAGGGCCGGGCTACAACAGACGGGAGCCACAGCAAAGACAGGCACGGAGGCAGATGTGGAGCTTGGTCCAAACATCTGCTGGCAGCCTCTCTGCTGGACAGGATCCTCTTGGGCGACCACCCGTATCCCCTGGGAAGAGGGGGTCCTTCTGCCTCCCACCCCTTGCATGCAGCTGGGGGAAAAACCTCCCCACCAGCACTGGGGGAGATTTGGGGATGGCCCTCCCCATCCTTCTCCATGTGAGCCTTCTCTTCCACATCCCTCTCTCCGGAGGAGAAGAGCTCCCTGTGCCTCCTCTGCTCTCTTTTCAGCTCCCAGCACATCTTTCCCTGCTCTCTCCCTCCTCATCATCCACAATGAGCCTGGGAACAGGAATTTGCTCGCCAGGAGCCAGGAGCCTACAGCACCTTGGGAAGCTCGGTGCTGCCTGGACAAAAGCTGCTACACAGAATTGCAGGACAGGATGAGTGCAGCAAGGAATGTGGCCTGGCAATGCCTCTTCATGATTTCCAGGTCAAATTAGCTCCTGAAATTCTGCCCGGGAGGGCAGACCATCACCAGGGCCAGTAGCACCCAAACCCCACACTCAGCAGCCCCACGGCCAAGACAGCATCTCATCTGAAAAGCCCTCTTCTCTCCCCAAAAGCGCTGGGAGAGCAGGGCTTCCTCCCCACAGCCACCCAGTCGCTCTCTCCCAGCTCTGTGCATCCTGTCCTGCAATTTGCCTGCATCCAGGGATCCATGCCAGCACCCTGCTCCAGCACCATCTATCCCGGGATGAGCATTCCCAGTGCCCCTGCTGGCGGGCAGGGATACAGGGTGGCAATAGAACAGCATGTGGCTGTGCCACCTTCGTTATTGCCACCTGAGCTTTTGTGCTCTGGGCTCCAGGAAGGACTGTGGCACTTTTTCATCTTGAAAAAGCCAAGAGGGAATATGTTTCCCGTGGGCCCTGTGAGAAGGAATGGCACCTTCCCCACAGGTGGCTCCCTAAGGTCAGAGCCAGGGGCTTGGTGGCCATGTGCTGAGCATGCCACAGGCCCTCTTTTCCTGAGATGAGCAGCCACCACACAAAGCCCCAAAGGGAGAGGAAAGCTGGAGGGAGGGAGATGGCCCCATCTCTCTGCTATAAATAATAATAAAAGACCTGTTTGCCTCAGCTTTAAAAGGAAGTGCAAGTTGGAAGCCACCAGCTGCAGATCTCAGAGCCCAGACACGCTTCGTGGAGCAGCAGGGAGCGGAGGAGAGGTTGAAATTCCCAGTAACACTAATTACCCCAAGCACGAAGCTGCATAGGGCCTCAGGAACTGTCACAATCTTCAGGGGCTCCTCCAGGTCTCTCAGCTCCTTGCCACATACCGCAGTGTGCTCTCACCCCAGACTCCTGTTGAGTTTGGAGATTTGCTGTGAAAAACGCTCATCTGGGGCTGCTCAGGTTCCCCGGGGGGTCGGGGACTCATGGGGGTGGCTGGTCCTTGAGGTACAGCCAACAGTCAGAGGACAGGGACTGTGTCATGAGACATTTGTGCAGGAGCATCCTACTTATCACCTCACACAAGGGATGTCTCCGTGCTCTCAGGCTCGTGGAGGACCCAAGCTGATGGGGACATGGGGCAGCAGTGTGTCATCCCCCCTACTGCCAGAGTCCTCTGCCAAGGGGACAATCAGCAGGGCTGTGTCTTTCCCACACCATCCTCTGCTTCTCACTCTCTCTTGAGAGAGGGGGCTGAGCAGGGAGGAGAGGCTTGACCCCATAGCAAAGGTGACCCCATCCTGGGGAATGATTGCCCCCCAAGCCCCCCCCCAGCAGTGGCAAGCAGGACCCAGCCCCCTTTCTGCCCCACTGCCTGGTGGTGATGGACTGAGTGGGGAGAAGGGGTCCAACCCACTCCAAACCAGGCTGACTCCTGTCATCTTCCAGGTGGTCGAGCTGCCCGCCAAGGAGGATGCTGAGAGCTCCAGGACCCTCCTGCTCCTCCCGGAAAGAAACCACCGTTTCACACCAGGTGCAAGCATTTGGAAAGGGGAGAGCTGCGGGGGTTCAACACGTCTGCAGCACCCAGTGCCTTTCCCCCCATCCCCACAGCAAGGGATGCAGCCCCTTCCCACCGCCGTTTCTGTCCCTTGCCAGCTGATGGCTTGTCCCTTGGCCAGCGGGATGGAGCAGTGCTGCTGCCTCCAATTAATATTTTATGCCTGCAGCTCAGCCAAGTCCAACCAGGCGCTGGAGAGAGAGATCTTCAGCTGGCCACGAGCATCTCCCCCACCGCTCCAGCTCCCTGCATCACCCGCTCATCTCCTACCATCAGCCTGGGGCTGGAGGAGGGCAGATGCAGGGACAGGGAGGATGGAAAGAGCTGAAGATCCTCTCCTACACCTGGAATAATTAGGGGGCTGCTCTCTCTGCTCTCCGCTTGCTCTGAGGTCCCCTTTGGACCATCCTGGCTGGGAGAGGGGGACGGTGCCTGGGCTCGCTGGGACCCAATGCGCCGTCAGCACTAACAATAGCGAGGAAGAGCTGGCTCCCGCTGGCGCCGTGAATCCTGGGCAGCCCAGCTCACCACCCACGGCACAAAAGCAATTAAAAGTTGCACACAGAGGCCACTGTGAAGAATGAGGGCACGTAGCCATGTCACTGCTGTGGCGTTCACGCCTGTCACACCAGCGGAGCCAGTCCTTGGAGATGTGGCCAGCACAGAGATGCTGGAGAGTGCCAGAGAGGTGCTGGTCCGGTGGGGTCCAAAGGGGCTCGTGTAACCCAGGCCTTCCTCCTCCACCATCTTCTCCATCAGCCACGGCTCGGGTGCCCCTATCCCATAAGGCCAGTGACCATCAGAGCATCCTCAGCGCCCATCTCAGCATCCTCATGGAAAACCCCACGCAGAAAGCAGAAAGCAAAGCAGCCGGCCAGGACAACCTGGGTGCAGGAAGCACTCCCGCATCCCCCTCCATGCAGTGTGGGCCCCAGCAAGACCTGTGTGGAACCCAGCCCCCGCCACAGCCCATTGTATAACATGGCTGGGCCGTCAGGATGCATCTCGTCAGCCGGCGCGGCCGCTCGTCCCTGGGGAGCCGGCGGCAGCAGCTGCCAGCACGCATTAGGCAGCTCTGCCTGCACCCGCCGAGGCAGGGAGGGTGCAGGCAGGGGCAGAGGGGGGAGAAGGGGGTTGGATTCAGCTCACACGGGAGCCCCCAGTTTGCTTCCCACGGAGCATCACCCACCCCAACTCCCTCCAGCTCCCAGGGTCACCAGCATAGAAGAGGGGGACATCCTTAAGGATCCTTATCCTGCTCCCCATCCTCATCCCAGGACCTCCTCCGCCGCAGGAGCACACACCACCCTCCAAAAAACAACCAACCAACCCAAATCCATCCGGGGGGAAGCCATGCTCCGAACCCCCTTTCCTGCTGGTGGGTGATGCGCCATCCTGGGACAGCGCAGGAGATAAAAAAAAAACCAACCCCCTGCAACAATAACTGTGAAAATAATAACTGATTTGGCATTTCCTTTGACAACCAAATAATAATAAAAACCAAATCGATTTGAGCAACCCAGAGCAAACAAGAAACACCGCGAAAGCAAACGCTGTTGTCTCCATGAGGGTAAACAAACAAACACACGCTAAAAACAGCCAAAAGAGAAAGCAAAGTTTATTTGAGGAAGGGAGAGTTATCTTTGAAAAAATGTCCCATATATCTTAACCTGATCTCCTAGTTTTGACTCCAAACTCAAAGCTAAAATATGTTATTTAAAAAATGTCAAAGCGAGACATTTTTATATTTTTAAAAATCCATTATTTTGGCCACGAACCCAGAATGTATGAATAGTTTAGGCCGGTCCAAAACTGCATATTTTTGCCGAGGAAAGCATTCATCGGAAATGTTTCACCCCTGCTCTGCTCGAAACAAAAGCAGCCGCAGCGAAGCCGCTTCCATCGTCCAAGTTTTGGGGAGGGGGGGATGACACAGGATGGGGGAGTCGGGGAGGAAACCCCAGTGCTGGGGGGAGTAAATCAGCTGTTTATAGCCCCTCGTGCCTCCCTGAGCGACGAGGTGGGTGAGGACACGGTAAAGGGAGCTGGTGGGAAATTCTTGTAGATGTGATTTATAGGGCAAAAGCATTTCTTTAAAAACCTGCTGGCAGGGGAGGGAGGCGGGAGGCAGAGGGGGTCACTTCGCAGGGGGTGAGTTGATTTTCCAGTGTGGAGGGTGAGACCCAGTGAGAGCCAGAGCCCCCCCACCATTGCCACTACCCCGGCACCCCAAAGCCATCAGGGTGATGCTGGGGAGCATCCCCGGCCGCCTGGTCCTGCTCTGAAGCTCTGGTGAGATGAAGGCCATGCAGCTGAACACCCTGCTTGCTCCCACCAGCATCCCACCGTGATGCTGCAGAGTTTAGGGGGGGGATGCTGGGGCCCTGCAGGCTGCCATGACCCACCGAAATGCCTGGCAGACCTTTGCAATGGGCTTTCAGTCCTGGCTTTGTGCTGTTTGTCCAAACCAGAGGGAAACTGGGGCGAGGCGATGACCAGGGCATCGTGGTGCTGCAGGAGGATGGAGCAGGACCACCCCATCCACTGCAGGACCAACCCTGGTGCTGAGTCAGGCTGCTCCAAAGCATCCAGGTAACCCCTGCCAGCTGCAAGCCACGGGCCTCCTCCATCTTTTCCCTCGCCCTGCAAATTTTACTCACCCTTGGGGGCTCACAAAATCCAGCTGAGGAGCAGCAGGGTTGTGGGGGCACCAGCCAGCGCCCACCTCCCTGCCCTGCATTGGGGGGCACGAGGAAGGGGGGGGCTCCGTGACAGCCCCGGCCGCACGGCGTGCATGGCTGCACTCCTTGAAAAGCTTTTTCTCTCCCATTCAGGCTGGCCCCGACAGGATTGGCCCAGTCACTGCTGCTCACTGGCCCTCCCCACCACGCACACATCCCGGCTGGCACACAAGGGGAAGAGCAGGAGGAGCAGCTGGTGATGCTGGAGCATCTCCCCAGGGCAGGACACACCGAGAGACCCACCACCACCTCTGGGTAGCCCTTTTGACCACTGCCAAGGCTCCCATCCTATCCCCAGCCAGATGATGGGATTGCCACCCCTCAGCTGTGCTCCACATCCCCTCTCAGCCCATGTGGGGGTCCTGCTCTTGCAACCACCCCCCTCTGTCAACTGGGACTGCCCAGGAAGGTGCAAAATCAGCTCTGGCACCACACAAACCCCACAGGACATGGAACAAACCCCATCTTCTTGCACCTCCATAATGATTTGCCGCCTTTCCTTGAGCTGAAAGCAAGATGTTTATGACCTGGGAGTTTCATTGGGGGTGCAGAATGATCCCCCCCCCAGCTCTCAGCTGCCCCCCATCTCCCAAGCATCACACACCCCCCGGACACCCACCCCTTCGCGCCACTCAGCATCACCCCGCCAAGGATGGCAAGGGCTCCTCTTTCCCTTTTATTAAGAGCTAATTATCCCTCTATTAGTTTGGGGAAGGATAGTGGCGATGTTTGTAAAATCAGCATTCATTAACCCTTTCACCCCGGGCTGGGATTAATTTCCTGCTGACCCCGTGCTGGGCGCTGCGTGCCCGGGGGGAGCGCGGCCGGCCCGCAGACAGTGGGGCTTTGTTCAGCCATGGCTGTTGATGGAGTATCACCTTACGTGTCGAACGCTCCAGCCCCACTCCCGGCGTCCAAGAGCAGCAAAGCCCAGCAGGCACTGGGATTTATTATTGGAAGTCCGGGGAGGGCGAGGAGAGGCGTCAGGCTTTGGCTGCGGCTGTGGGAGTTCGTGGGAGGGACCTCAATGGAGGGGGCGGTGGGAGCGGGTGGCGTGGGGACGGGGACAGGTAGAGCTGTGGGAGCCACACTCTCTCCTCTGCCTCCCCAGAGCTGGCTTCTCCCACCGGGATGAAGCTCAACCCTCCCCATCCATCCTTCACCGGAGAAACCTCTTCCTTTGTAGTGTGGCTCCAGCTCCTCTTCCAGATCCAACCACTCGAGGTTCCTCCCCAGGCTGGCCTGTTAAGGGCATAATTAACGGCCGACACCTTATTACATTAAGCAGCAGGATGCCAAAGTTCATCAGGCATCTTTCTTATGAGCTGTTTTGGTTTTTTGTTTTTTTTTATTTAGACCCAGTCAAAAGCGGTGCGGGGATGGGAGCCATCACCCTCAGCACAGCACTGGCCCCTGGAAGGAGATGGACATTGGCCAAGGTCACACGTCCGTCATGACTTCATTGCTTTCTCCATGTCCCCGAGTCAAAGAGGAAGAATTGCCCAAGGGGAAGCTCCAGGATTTGGGGGTGATGCAGCGCCGGCCTGCCTCACGCACGGGCAGCTCTGAGGATCAGCCTTTTGGGATGCTGTGGGCACAGAGCCGGGCACCGCTGCCCAGGAGCTGCTGGTTTGGTGGTGGGAAAGCACGGCCACCGGTGGCCAACTCCAGTGCCTGTGGCTGAGGGCCAGGACCATGGCCGCTCTTGTGAGAGCATCCTCCCAAGGGGCAGCCAGGGAAACGGCACCTTCTTTCTCAGGAAGAAATTTGTGCCCAGATTTTCCCATCCGAGATGGGCAGCGTGAAGCTCACCTTCCATCCCAGAGGGGCTTTGGTCATGGAGAGGGTCTACATTCACAGCCAGCAAATCCCCAGGGGGTCCCCAGGGGGCAACCCCAGCCAGACCCCGGCTCCGAAGGGCCGAGCCCCGGGCAGGGCAGTGGGTAGCCCTGGGCACAAGCCACCTGCCAGCAGCCTGGGCAGCCCCCAGCATGGGGCTGGGGCAGCAGGAAACCTCCTGGCCCTTTCCTCTCATTAATGCAAAGGAAAATAAACCCTACAGGCAGCTGCCTTTGTACTCCTGGTTCTACCCACTGGTTCATCTCCCCAGATTTTCCCTGGATTCACACCTCCGTGGCTCTGCCTTCCTGTAAAGAGGGGAAAGACAAAGACCCTGCAGAGAAGAGGAGAAGCCCATCCCAGGCTGAGGCACATCCTGGGGGCAGAGAGAAGCAGCATTTCTGGCACCCCACAGGCACCTCAGCCCCTTCCCCACGCCTCAAGATCACCCCCACCCCAGCCCCTGGCACGATGTGGGGCTTTTTCCACCCCACACCAGACACCAGCTGGGCCACCAGGACCCTCAAGTCCCCACCTGAGGTTCCCCAGCCCGGGTGGAAGAGAGCAAAGCCTCCCCATCCCCTGTCCTTTTGAATGGCCGGCTCTCTTTTCTTTCTGGCTCAGCTAACTTACAAAGACCCCAGAGCCACAGCAAGAGCCAATTTCCAGCAGGAACCTGGCGCTGGGCTCACTGGGGAGGATTACACCAGGCTGCAGGAATTAGGAGGTGGGGGGGAAGCCTGGCTGAAACCAAAGCCCTCTCTCAGCCCTTCCCAGCCAGGGCAGGGAGTGCGGGTCCAAGGCCAGAGGGAAGTGCTGGGATGGGGGCTGCAGGAGACCTGCCAGGCCTCACCCCAACCCCAGGCTCTTTGTCACAGCTCTGCCCAAATCACATCCCTGCACTCTGGGTGCTGCCCTCAGGGATGCAGGAAAGGCTCACCCACCTCCCTCCAGGGGGTGGGATGAAGTGATGGGTGCGTGGGTCTTGCCACCCCCCCCAACAAGGACACATCCACCCTGTGGTCACTGATTTTTACACACACACACACACACACACACACACTTCTGGAGACAGGTCACTGCTCTACAGAGCAATCAAATGGGATAACCCCCCCCCAGCGGGGTCCCAGGCTGGCTGAGAGGCAGGATTTCCCCCTCCCCAGCTCACGGGGTGGCCGCAGCGCTGACATTTCACATTTATCTCTCATTCTCCGTCAAGACAAGAAAAAAGGAAAAGCTCTGTGTTTCCTTCAGACCCTGTTCCAGCAGCCGGGGGAATCTCTCCAAGGGTTGTGTTTCAGCAGCATTAAAACCTTGCACGTAATTAATTTACGTTTGCTGTAGAGCAATACTTGTATTCATTCCTTTATAACGAATGAAAAACTACTGGATTTGTCCTGAAGCTCCCTGTTTCTCTGGTCATCACCCCACTGGAAGAAAGCTCCCTCCCTTCTCCCTCCACAGTTCTCCAGCATCCTCCCAAAGGTCCTTTGCCTCTCCCAGCCCTAGAGCCCAGCCCTTTCCTCATGGTTGCCCCACCAGGATGCTGGCAACCCTGGGAAGGTCTCGCAAGGAAGCCCTTGCACGTGTCATAGAATCATAGAATGGTTTGGGTTGGAAGGAACCTTAAAGCCCATCCATTTCCAACCCCCTGCCCTGGGCAGGGACACCTCCCACCAGACCAGGTTGCTCAAAGCCCCATCCAGCCTGGTCTTGAATCCCTCCAGGGATGGGGCAGCCACAGCTTCTCTGGGCAACCTGGGCCAGGCTCTCACCACCCTCACAAGAAAGAATTCCCTCCTAATATCTAATCTAAATCTCCCCTCTTTCAGTTCAAAACCATTCCCCCTTGTACATGATCTGGGCAATCCTACTTCAGCAGGGGAATTGGACTAGATGATCTCTATGGTCTCTTCCAACTCTAAAAATTCAGTGAAATTCAGTCCTATTGCTACATTCCCTGATCAAAAGTCCCTCTCCATCTTTCCTGTAGGTCCCCTTTGTTTCCCAGCTGGCTGTCTCTCCCCTCCCAACACACAAGCTCCCCCGATGGGACACATCCAGGGAAGAGCTGTCTCAGGATGCTGGAAGCTTTGCTGGGGGAACAAGCCTGCAACCATCACCCTGGCCTCAGGCCTGCCTGCGGAGGGAGGAAAAAAAAACCAACCTTGGCAGCACGTGATGCTTTTCTTCGAGCCCTTGAGATCAACTGGTTTTAGCTCCAGAAAACAGCTTTGTGTGGAGCCTGGGCTGGGCTTTGGCTGGTCCCAGATTTCGCTCTGCCTTGGGGCGCAGATGGCTCCGCTGTCATCATGGAGGGATGCTGCTCCCTGATCTCTGCTCGGAGCCAGCACCAGATCCCCAACGCTCTCTCCTTCCTCTTCTTCCCCCTTCTCCTCCTCCTTCTCTCCTCTCCCATGCGGAGCGAGCCCCTGGGGCAGGGACAGCCGTCCCGCACGCCCCCCGGCCACCGTCCCCGCACTGTGGGCTAGTGACAAACAGCCCCCCGGTGCATTGCTGTTATTGCTCTCATTACGGAGCCCGCGGGACTCGTTGCATACCACGACGGCCTAATGGATCTTCCAGGCTCCTCTCCCTGTGAACGTGGAAACCAGGTGCAGCCCGAGCCGGTGGATGCCGTAGAAACCCTGGCTGTGGGAAAAGCCCATCGCCTCGACCAGAGGAACCTGTTAGTTATTTGGGATATGCCACAGGGACACCGAGGATAAACTTCCCCAATCCTCCTTGCAGCAGCTGGCCCAGCCAAGGTTTATTAAAAGGGATTGCTGTTATGGAGCCTCTTGCAGGCTGGGTTTGGTTTTTTTTCAGATGCTCCCCTCGGAGTGGATGTGGAGAGGGGGGCTGGGGCTGGGAAGGGTGGGTCTGTCCAGGAAAGGGCTGCAGCAAGTGGGGGCAATGGGATATGATAACAGAGAAGGGACTCAGAGCTGCCATGAGAAGTGGGTATCCTTTGCCTTGGTCCAACCAAGACCCCAGGGCAACGCAGCCAAGGTTGGGATGAGCAGGGGGCTGAAGGCACTGGTGCTCTGGCTCTATCCCTGATGCCTCCCAGGGCCGTCTGAACACCAGGCAGCAGAGACAGGAGAAGGAGAGGGAAGCTCCAGGGGAGGCAATGCCTTGGCAGTGGTGGAAATAGGAGGCTGAGGAGCAGTGTGGAGGGTGGGTGCAGTCGTGAGAGCACCCTGCAGAGCATCACTGCAACCAGTGGAGCCACTGCTGCAGGCTGGGTGTCCCCCCCCCACTCCAGGCATTGCTGCCTCCCCTGCTTGCACCCCCCGGCGTGCCGGGACAAACGGGGTGATCCCCGGGAGGCGCCTACATAAACGGAGAGATCAGAATACACCAAAAACATCTGAAAAGCATCAAGTCTCTCTCTGCGGTCTGCTTTCCATTCGGGGAGGTTGCTGCCAGGTTACATGGACCCGCTGGTATGCGAGTCTGTGGCCACGAGGCCAGAGGTGGCCCGGGAAGCCTTTGCTCTGGTCTCTCCATCCGTAACTGCCGGACCCTCCCCTGCAGCACAGAGATGCTGTGGGGTGGGAGAGGGAGGCGAGCCCCATCGCAGGGAGCTGCACCCCCGGAATGCATCCACTCCACATCTGGCAGCACCTCTGGCAGCCTCGGACAGAGCCCTGGGCATCCCCGGGGGCTGTCTGTGCCTGCCCAGGGTGCTCCCATTCTGCACCCCCCCCTGCCAGGGCTCAGCCCCACATCTCCAGTCCCCCCTCCTCTCAGATCAGAGCTGGAAGGGCTGTTATTCCCTGATCACCCACCACCCAGGCCGGTTTGAGCTTCCCATCATTTAACCAGGTTAACCAGGTGCTCCCCATATGGGCTGCCCCTTCCCCAGAGCAGAGTAAGCACAAGTGGGGTGTCACCCTGGCCATGTCACCCATGGGATGGCTCCTGCTCCGGGGTCGGGGTGCACCCCAATATCCAGCCCTCGCAAACACTCCGGCTCTGCTGACCTGGCAGCTGCTTCAGACCCGGGTGGGATCCAGCCAAGGGTAAGTTAATAAACTTGACAGAAAGCTCCTTTATGTTAAATAATTAAAATAACTTCTCCAGTCCTGATGGGCGTCCAAAAACATCAGCAGCTTCGCAGCTTTAATGAACTTTCCAGATCTGGAGGCTCCCGAGCGAGATCCTGGTGATCCCTCTTGCTTGTGCAACGCTTCCATGCCCTCAGCTCCCGTCTTCCCACGGGCGCTGGCACCCACGGCTCGACGTCCTCTCCCCACCACAGCCAGGGGTGAGGATGCTCCCAAGGAAAGCTCTCCCCAGCCCGGGTGCTTTTGCAGGTCGTTGTGTCGGGGTGCAAGCAGGTGTGGGGGAGCGTGGCAGCTCCCCCAAGCCCCTTGCAATGGGGATGATGCAGCTCCATCGTACCCAGGTCCCATGGGATCCCCCTTGGAGCAGCCTCGGACACACACGGAGAGGGGCACCGGGGGAGATCCCGCTGGTCGGACAGGCTCTGTCCCTCCAGGTCCTGCTGTGGTTGTCCCTGAGCTGGGTCCCTGGCCCCAGAGCCGGGAGGAACCCACCGTGTTCCCGCTCCCCGTCCGGGTGCTGGGTTACAGGAACCTGTTAAAGTGCTTTTCTCCTTCTCTGGCAGGTCCCAGCAAGTTTGGCTCTTAAGAGTTTTACCCTTTGGGCATCAGGGACCAGCAAAGCTGTTTAAAATTAAAAGCATTATTTAATTCACTCCCGGGATCAAAGCACGCAGAGAAGAAGGATTTTACAAACCACATATAAGCACGCCTGTCACACCCCAAGGCCCACTCCCCCCACCCTGACCCCGATCCCAAGCAGCCCCTGCTCGCTCCTGCAGACGTCTTGGCACGGTCCCCACGGCTTGGGATGCGCCCCAAGCACCTCTGAAACACTCTGTGGCGTTTGATCTCCTTGGCCCACCTCGTTTCTCACCCCTCACACCCTGGCCAAGAAGAAGTTCATCCTCCAACCCCTCTCTTGGTGCCTCAGCTTCATTTTTCCTCCGAGAGCCCATAAACCGACCCATCCCATCCATGCATCCCTGCAGAAACCACGCAATCCAGCACCCACAACCCCTGATGGGACAACCTGGATGGATGCAGACATGGTTTACACCAGGCAGGCAGAGCTTGGACCCCTGTATCCTCTCCTAGAGCAACTGATGGGCAAGCCCTAAGGAAGTTGGCCTTGCTCCCCTCCTCTGGGCACCCTAATGTACCCTGGTTTTCCCTTTGCCTGTTTGTGGAGGAGGCTTATTCCTACCAGCAGGCCACCAAGAGTCCTCCTGATGCTCTAAGCTGGAGGCTGGCAAGGCTGTGGTGTCCCAGCCTCCACACCGCCATGGTGGTCTGCAGGGAGAGGACACCTGGAGGCTGTGGCCTCTGCCCAGGACCTCAGCAGCCAGGACTTGCATTCCTGCATCATCTTGAGCTCATCCTGGTTGACCTTCTCCATCTTTCTGCTCTGTTCCCAGCTCAAATCCCACCTCCCCTGTCCTGCATCTCCCATCCAGCATCCCACATTCTATGTCCCAGATCCACGACATGTAACCGCGCCAGCAGTGCCCTTCTCCAGCACCTTTCTTCTTCAGATGTCCCAGATTCCCTAAGCTGTCTCCATGCCACCCCGTATCCCATGCTGATGGAGTGCTGTCCCGAGGAGAGGCAATCCTGGGACAAGGCATTGGCCAGAGCCAAGGGGCTGCACTCGCCGGGGGAGCAGGCAGAGAGGGCAGGGGAACCATCTGGAGCCTCAGCCCTGTCCAAAAACCAGCAAAATCAGAAATACGAGCTCAAGCCAAACAAACCCACCCCACTTCTTGTGCATGGTTGATGGTGTTGGGTGGTAACTTCTCAGCAACACCAAGTGCCGAATACAAAAGCTGGTTATAAAGAGCAAAAGCAAGGACTTTGGTGGAGCCCGTTCTGGAGCCAGCTAAAGCAGCATCTGTTAAGGATTTATTACCAACCCATTTCCTAAAATGACTTTTTAATAACTTATTAAATGAAGTTACATTGAGGAACGACTAAGTAATTCTCAGTCATGAGATGGGATGAACATCGCTGCTCTGCATCATCCACACGTGGATCCCACCAAGCTCTACCTGCTCCAGAGAGCAGAGGCAGCCCCCAAACTCCTAGGGGACAGAGGCTACTAGACACACCATGAGCCCTGGGGGCCACCAGACACACCACAAGCCCGGGGGCTATCAGATATGCCATGAGCCTGGTGGCCATGCCAGATGGTGGCAAGGAGAGCCACAGAATCATAGAATCCTTTAGGTTGGAAAAGACCTTTAAGACCATCGAGTCCAACTGTATCCATCGAGTATCCAACTGTATCCAGCCTTAAGTCCATCAAGTCACAGGGGCCACGTGAGATGCTGCGAGTATTAAGTAAAAAATCCCCAAATTTTTAATGCTGACCAAAATGAAGCCAACAGCCTCTTCCAACACCAGCAGGAAACACCGGCGATGAACTGAGGGCTCTAAGCTTGTCCCAAGATCTCTTCAGACCAGGCTTCGGTTTCAAAAGACAACCTGGGGCAGCAAAAAAAGCACACAGGAGACAGCCGGGTTTCCATAGGAAAAAAACCCTTTTATTTAACAATATATCAGGTTCCATCACGGCTCCATGGAGTTCAGATGCCACAGAGCTGGTTACCGATGCCGATGATATGCTACTGGGCGGGAGAGCTGGGGAGAAGGTGAAAGGAATCAAAAAAGAGGAACATGACACGAAGAAACAAAAGCCTGTGGTGCAAGGGAGCGTGGCCGAGGGGACCCCGGTGCCCAGCACCCCCAGAGCCCCTCCAGGAGCCAAGGACGATCAACCAGCCCCGCTCCAGGATGTGCCCCCACAGCAGCCTGGGGACCGGCCACCCCAAAAAGGGGTGCTGGCACGGAGGGAAGGAGGACACAGCCAAAACCAAGCTGCACGGTGCCCAAATCACTCCTGGCAATTCCCAACCCTCGGCCAAAGCCCCCCCCCCCCCCATCCCTGCAGCAGCACCGGGATCGGCCACATCCAGGCTCCGAGTCCAAACCCACCTCTTGGCTACCGACAGCAGAAGATGGGCAAGGAAAATATGGCCACCCGGGTGCTCTGGTGATGCCGGCACCGCGGGTATGGGGTTTTGGGGCAGCAGCCCCATGGCTGGTTGATCGTGTGGGGGTGGGATGACACTGGGGACCAAAGGGGACTTTCCCCCACCCCTCCTCTCGGGACCGCGGTGAGGGTGGGATGTGGTGGTGGTCACAGCTCTGAAATGGGGGAGCGCGCGGTGCGGGTGTGCTGGTGTGCGGGGCAGCCGGGAGGGGGGTCAGCACCTCTAACCTCCCCCCCCCTCGCCTCAACACCCCAGGGGCAGCGGAGATTGAGGGAGCACCCCCCCACCCCCCACCCCCCCGCCGATATAATGCAGATTCACAGGCAAATTCCCAGCTCCCAGCTGCTTCCTGGGAAGTGCCACACGTGCTGGTGACACCAGAGATGGCTTTGGGGGGCACGGCGAGGCACCCCCCCAGGCCCGGGCACCAAGCAGACATGGGGCTACCGTGTGCTTGCTTTTGGCAAGTGGAAAACAGGGAGAGTTGGGAAAAGGGATCTGCAAGAGGAGCAGCTCCACAGGTGTGGAAAAGAGGATCAGGATCTCAGGATGCTGCGCTGAGCTCTGCATCCCTGTGGTTTGGGGTTGGTTTTTTTTTTGGTTTTAGATACAAAAAGGAGATAAAATCGATGCTATTTCGGTTCATCATCATCAAGTCTCTTGCCCCTGCTCAGGCCGGGGCTGAAAACTCTGCCCAGAGCCAGGATGGCCAGAAGCTTTGCTGGGAATGAGCCAGGTCCCACCCTGCCATGAGCATCAGGGCTGTGTCCCCAGCAAGGGGCACAACCAACCCCCCTGGCACCTCGCTCTCTGCTTGGTGCCCGCCAGATCCTGCATTATATCGAGGGCACAGCACCCCCAACCCTGTCTTGAGCCCCCCCACACCAGCACAGCCCCGCGGGGGCAGCTGAGCGCAGTATGACAATGTTTTACACCCGTTCTTGTGGTTAAAATTTTTCTTTTTTTTTTTTTCTTTTTTTTTTTTTTTGTTCTCATTTGTTTTTCTAAGAAAAAGCAACCAGAAAATAATTCAGAGTTTATACAAAACATCTTTACATTATTTCTTCCAAAAAAGACTAGTATTTACACAAATAAAACGGAGGAGGGAAAAAAAAAAAAGAAAAAAAAAAAAAAAGAAAAGAAAAAACCAACCAAACTTCAATGTTTTCAATGAAAAGGGACACACTCCGTTTCAGGACCCAGCAGACTGAGGTGCTCAGCAAAAACCAAGAGTTCAGATATTCACCCTTTCTTCACATATTTACAAGGTTTCTCGACTGCCCCCAGCAACAGGAATGGAGCTGACGGGGGCTGCTGAGCACAGCCCAGCTGGGGACAGCCACCGTGGGAAGCCATCTGGTGCCATCAGTTTGCTTTTGGTACGACCTTGTGGCCAGATTCCTTCCTTTCCCCTCCCAAAATGACCCAAAACTAAATCATCCCCACAACTGCTCACAACTCTCCATCTATAAAGCATCCTCCACCGGCACCGCCGCCGCCATCACCCCTCTGCCCCCCCCCCCTCAGGAAGTGCAGGTTGTGATTTTGCAGAATGGAAGAGGGTGAGGGAAAAAAGGGGGATTTTCTTTAAGACACAATTTTCTGTGATTTTTGAGAGCAGACCCCGTTCCCCCCAGCGGGGGGAATGGGGAGGGTCCTGGCAGGGGTGGCCCTTCAGCAGCAACCCAGGGTGGGCAGTGCTGGCACGGATGCCATGGAGAGGGGGGGGGCCAAAGGGTGCTACATGGAGGGGGAGGGCACAGTGGGGGCCAGGGGAGCGGGGAGAAGGGCTGGGCAGGAGGGTGCACTCCTTGTGGCTCTTCTCCTCCCAGTGTGGTAACTGGTTTAGAGCCCTGGAAGCCATCCTCGCTGCGGGATGCCGAGGGGTGGGAGGAGAGCTGGGGCAGAATGCTCTGCTCCAGCCAAAAAAAAAAAAACAAAAACCAAAAAACCTAAAAATAACCTGAAAAAACCCAACAATGTGACACCAAGGGATGCTCCTGTCCTGCTCAGGACCGAAGCCAAACCCCCAGCTCAGCATCCGAGCCGCCGGGATGTACCGTCCCCTGCTCTGCCCCTCCTGCCCGCTCCTCCTCAAGGCACTTTTTGCAGAGCAGCTCTCTCGCTCTTTGGGCACTTCCTAAGGCGGGTTTTTGGGGGGCTTTGAGGAGGGGGGGGGGGGCAGGCAGGCGAGGACAAACCAGGCCGGGCAGCACCGCAAACCCACCACCCCCGGGGGAGCAACACCACCCACCCCACACTTGCTCCCTGAGCAAAAGCAGCTACTTCTGGAAGGAAAAGAAAGCGAGGAAGGAGATGGAGGCTGCGGGGACCCAGGCTTGGGACAGCAGGTGACAGGGCACTGCCAGCCCCACCGTGCTCACCGGCATCAGCGATGGTGCTGGTGGGTCCTCCCGGGAGGAAGAAGCTGGGAATGATGCCACCAGAAGAGCCAAAGGCTCAAGCCCTTCGTTTTGGGCAGGAGATGAGCAAGGCAAGGGTAGGGTGAGCCCCGGGAGGTGGCAATGGGTGACACCTCCTGTGCCAGGAGCACGGCGGGTGGGTGGGGGACAGTCCCCAAGGCAGGACCCACAGAGGGGCACCAGGTCATCCTGGTAAACCAGCTGGGGGAAGAGAAGCCTTTGGCTCGGCTCCCAGCCAAGCCAAGCCCAATGGGTCCCTCCCATGGGGGGGCTTTCAGCCCTCAGCTCCCCCCCCAGGATGGGCTGCAGGTCGGGAATGTTTGTTTTCCAGTTTTGCTTTCCAAGGAGAAGCCACCCGCAGCATCACCAGCTGGGGAACGGGACTATGGGGAGGGGGGGGGTGTCTGCTGCTACCCCCTGCCCTCCCACCACCCAGCAGACTCAGCCCCAGCCCCATGGAAACCTCCAGCAAAGGCTTTTCTCCTCAGTGGGACCCCCCTCGTGGGGGGATTGGGGGGGTCGGGGAGAGCTGCCGAGCAGGAGGAGCTCCCAGACTCTCACGCACCGAATGCTTGAGACATGGTATAGATATAATTGGTTCTTTTTTTTTTTCTTTCTTTCTTTCTTTTTATAAAGAGACTAAAACAAAGAGTCAACAGCTACGAACACAAACGTTTAAAAGGGGCAGCGGCGGGGAGCAGTGTGTGTGGGGGGGATGTCTCTGCCCCAAGGCCGGCGGGATGGACGGACGGACAGACGGACTGCTGGAAGGAGGCGACGGCGTGTGCCCGAAGGCGGCGGGGGCCAGAGTCCCGCCCGGAATTCACAAAAATAAAAAATGTTACAAAACAAAACAAAACCAAACCAAAAACACAAAAAAGAAAAAAAGAAAAAAAAACCAACCAAAAAAAAAAATTTAAAATAATTATAATAATAATAATAATAATAGTAGTAGTAGTAGTAAATCGGGTTTGCCAGCTTCCTCCCTGCACAGTTGTCTGCATCTTGGCACCTAGGCAAAAGCATCCTCCTCCTCCTCCTCCTCCTCCCCGCGGCTGCTTGCTCCTCCTCCTCCTCCTCCTCTTCCTCCTCCTCACACCGAGGCTCCTGGCCTCCGTGGCCCCGGTGTTGGTCCAGGCTCCGGGACCCAAGCGGGTGGCCGTGGTGGCGCCAGGCGCACGGGCACTTGACACAAGGATGTCGGGGTGACGCGGGGAAATCCCAAAAAAATAACCGAAAAAAAAGGGGAGGTGGAGTCTCCGGGTTTGCCGGCAGTGTCCAAGCAAGCACGGAAAGGCACAGCGCCCCCCCCGCCCCCAGCCTTGCCCCCGGCTGGCCGCAGTCTGGAGAAGAAGAGGAGGATGCTGAAGGCTCACCCTCCAAGTCTCGGGATTACAAAAAGCTGAGAACTACAAAACTAAATACAAAGGGGAGAACCAGCGGGCGAGCGAGCCATCTGCTCTCCGGTGCCGGACCCTGGCGCTCCCTGCGCCGTGCCGTGGGGGGGTTCGTTTCTCTTCCTCCCTCCCGGTGCCCGTGGGGAGACCCGGGGGGGGGAGAACGGGCTGCTCCACCCCCCCCCCCCGTCCCCCTTCATCCTTGCGCTCGGCGCTCCCGTGCTCCTGCATCGGCGGCTTGCCCAGGCTGCTCCTCACACCTTGTAGTAAATGTTGGCTGGGCTCTGGGGGGGCATCTCCTGGACAATGTAGACGGGGTGCCCGTAGTCCCCGCTCACCTTCTCGTAGTGGGGGCAGTAGTTGTTCTCTGTAGTCCGTAAGGGGATGATGATGTCGCTGGGCTCGGAGCCCGCGTTCCCGCTGCATTTCGGGCTGGCCAAAGTGCTGAGGGACAAGGCCGCGGCTCGCTGCTGCGTGTGCTTCCGGTGCCGCTTGCGGATCTTGATCAGGAGGACCACGAGGAAGATGATGATGAGGATGAAGATGACGCAGCCGGCACCGATGGCTGCAAAGACGGCCACCTTGGAGCTCAAGAAGCCGTCGCTGGGACCTTGGGTCTCCTGGCCGTCCTGGTTGACGGAGCCTGCAAGGCAAGGGGAGAGGGGTGTCAGAGCCCACAGTGGGGACAGAGTGTGGCCCACCTCTGCAAGGGGCTCCACGCAGAGCTGGTTCCATGCTCTCCCTTGGTCACAGCAGGCTCTGGGCAAGGGCAGGCAGGACCCCATGGCATCCACGGATGAGATACCCTGTGCCTTCTCCCCCACCCCACATGGCTGCTCCCCCTTTTCCATCTCCTGGTCGATGGAGCAGAGCACTGCTCGTGTCCGGGTGACAACCAGACGGGACTCCAGGAGGTTTTCTCTCTGCAACAGACCTGGACTCTCTGCTAAAAGTGGGCTGTGAGCCCCAGAGCTCTGTGATATCTGATTACTGACCCCCTGCCTCCTCCTGACCCCCGGACCAGGGCAGCCCCAGCCCCCCGAGGGGAGAGCTCTTGGTTGGCCGTACCAGGCGAGAAGAAAAGAGCAACTCTTCCCCACTTCATCTGATTTCACTTTTCTCCCAGCAGGGTCAGGAACTCAGGAAACCACCTTCAAAGGACTTTCACACTGGCTCAGCTCAAAAACCCAAGGACCTCACCTCCTCCAAGCCCTCTCGGATGTACTGCAAGGAACAGATGGGCAGTGAGGAGGAGGAGGAGGAGGAAGAGAGTGTTGAAACAGCACTTCCCTGCAAAGCTCCTGCCAGGACATACCAGAACTGGGAAAACAAACCCGAGCTGCTCTGCACCGCAGCCTGGCTGGGCCCCGAGTGGTCCCTGGCCAGAAAGCACAGAACTGGGGCGAGGAGATGCTGCAACTGGTGGGGATGGCAGAGATGAGCATTTTACAGGAAACCCTGTATCCAGCGCCCAGTATCCCCAGGATCCATGCAACAAGCCTAACTGGGAACTGCTCTGCCGGCAGCAGCTGGTGGCCAACCTCTGCCCCTCCGACCCCAACACTCTCCTGGGGTGTTCCCAGTAAAACCCACCCGGTTTGCCAGGCTCCTCCACCGCGGGGACCTTGCTGCGTGGGCTCTGCGTGACGATTTTCACGGTGTTGTCAGACTCCTTGCTGGGCCGACTCGTCGTCAGCTGCTCTGGGATCACCGCGTTGGGATCTGGGGAGGAAAGGGAAGGGACAGATGAGAAACCTCGATTCAATCTGCATGGAAATAAGCTCGTTTCCCCCCCCACACACACACCCCTCCCAAGTCCCAGCTGGCCCACCCTCCCACTGGGTGCAGGGGAGAAGTGGGAGCGATGGGAGCTGCCGAGAGCAACCCAACAAGGCTGAGCTGCTTTAGGGTTTGTGGGAAGCAGCTTCCCCACCCTAATCCCCTCCTGCTTTTATGTTTTCTGAGCTCCCGTGCGTGGGTTGGGGCGAGTTTCTCACACGGGCAGCAGGAGGAATGGGAAGGGAGCTTGCCAAGGCTGCAGCACTGCTTCGTCTGTTTATTATAAATATTGGCCCCAAAGTGAAAACACAGTAATGAAAAGCAGCCACCAGGAGCTGTGCATCCGAGTCCAGGGCATCGTCGGGGCTGGGAGGCACCCAGCAGCTCGGGATGGGAGGTGTTGGGGGGCTCCCTCTGGGGGAAGAGCACACACTGCCACAGCAATGCCATCAGTGATACCTTTGGTGTCCTGCTGCCACCACCGCGCAGTGACCACCGCTACCAAGAGGCCTCAGTTTCCCCAGAATCCAGCACCCAGCAAATGCTGGGCAAAGGCTTTTCGGCAACAGGAGACCCCAAAAGGACTCACCCTGCCCCACTTTCATGACAATCTTCATGGAGCGTGTCTGGCAGACTCCTCCTTCCCGGTTCTCCAGGCCATCCAGCGTCCCGTTGGAAGTGGCTGTAAGGAAAAAGAGAAACAGGTTAAGCAGAATTCCTTGGAGCTGGAAGATTCCCCTGCTGGGAAGGTCTCTGCTGTCTCAAGGCACCACGAGGGACCTGGCAGGAGCTCCTGACCCCCCCAACCACTGCCATTCCATCATGTCCCAGTCCGGAGCCCACCGCAAGCGTTTTAACACACAGAGTTCTCATTTTCTGCATCTTCCAAAGCTGTTTGCAGCGGTGAGGATGTGATCCCTCCAGCTTCCCCTCACTGCCACATCCACACAAGCGAGCCATTCTCCGCGCCCGCACCCTCCTCCCCCTTTAATTCCTGGATAATTTCCTTTGCTCCTTGGTGTATAATAGGAACACATGCATATGCACAGTTTAAATTATACATATATAATTACACAGTGTGCCTCAGTAAAGAATGTAAACTCAGAGCCCCAATGGGGTTGAGTGGCTTTAATTGCAGGGCAGAAGTCAGTTAAATTCACATTAACTTTTTTGCACAGTTTTTTAAGCCTTTCAATCCTGTGGGAGCCACACACGGGACAGGGTCCCCCACCCACGCACCCCCCAGCCCTCTGCCACGGCAGGGACAGCCCGGGGCAAGGGGGGACACGAGAGACAAAAAAGCCAAACCAAAAGATTACAGGGTTAAGCACCTAAATGGCAGATTCTGCTAAACATACTCAAAAAGTCTGGCTTCTGACCCCAAAAAAGAGCCCTTCAAAAGGGCGATGCTGTGCCAAGCAGACGGGTGATGTGGGGTGGGGGTGGGGGAAGCTCTGGCACGCAGCCTGCTCTGGCACCTCCATCCATCACAGCAAACACAAATCATCCCAGTGTTCCACCAAATCCAGGCACGGGGATTTATTCACCCAGGGAAGCACCAAAAACCTGGGAGGAGCACGGCAGGAGCAGGGCTTGAGGAAAGGCGACACAATGAGAATCACGAAGCAACGGGGATAATTTTAACGAGACAAAGGAGTGAGGAAAAGCAGGATTGGGCCAGCACGATGCAGCCAACACCGACCCCGAGCCTGAATCCCAAAACTCAGCCCCAGGGTTTCAGGTTGCCTGTGCAGCCCAATTCCACCTCCACCCCATCCCTCCTCCGTTTGGGAGAGAGGAGGTGACTGATGGCCAGTGGGGATGAATCCATCAGACCCTGCTGGGTGTCCATGAGGGAAGAGGCTAATTATGGAGCAAGGTCTTAATTTTTCTCCTGCATTCCTTTTGCAAGATGAGGACTCCAATGCTGAGCTACACCGGGAAGCGAGCCTGGATCACACTGGGAATGGGGGCTCAAAGTCCATCAGCTCCATCCACACACGTCTGTGCAATCAAGGCTCTCATGTGAAACGCCGGCGAGTGTTTTATTAATCAGAAAAGTCACCGGGCCGTTTGCTGAGTTATCACCTCTCCCTCAGCAGGGTTCTGCCTGCCAGCAGCTCCCTGGACAGAGATCTGGCATCTGGGATTCACCGGGAAGCACCGTCAGCACAAATCCCAGCAAACACCTGGGAAAAGAGAGAAACAGCCCCCCTGCAGCCTGTGGAAGCTCTTCCCAACGCGAACCAGAGTCAGCAGCCTGAGTAAAAACTCCCCGTAAAAACAACTCGGGGAGCTAACTCCAACAGAAGGCATGGCAGCCCAGTTCTCCCAAGCCAGAAGCACTGGTTTTGGGTTGAAATAAGCCAGTAACGTCCCAGCTCACAGCCCTGAAGCAGTTCCATGAGCGCCGTGCCATGACTTGCTCCATCTTGAATAGGCTTCACCCATTCACACTCCAGCACAGCGGGGTAGGGGAAAAAAGGGCAGGGTGTAAAAACCAGCCTCTGCGAGACCTCATAAGGACTTATTTATAAGGTTATAATATAATTATATCAAAACAATCTACAGAGTTTGTAGGGCTCGAGTGTAGGGAACTAGGAGATCCTGCAACGGTAGAGCACGCAGAGGTAACAGGGGACATCATTTCCTCCAAAATAACTACAGAGACGTTGCATTTTGATGTGACAAAAATATTAAACATCCAAAGAAGGCAGAGGAACAGCAGCTGGAGCCCCAGGGACGGGTGAGGGTACGCAGCCCAGCATCCTTCCTCCCGCGCCGCACGCAGGACTCTGTTCAAGAAGCCTCTTCTTGTTCTGATCATAATAATGATGAGGGGAAAAAAGCACCTTTGAAAGGGAACCGCATGGAAAAAAAATAAATGAAGCACTTGAGGGAACATAAAAAGGGCAGCTAAAAGGGTAAAACACTTGCAAAAACCATGGTGATGGTCTCTGGTACAAGCTCTTGAAACAAGAACACACGCTGCCACGCTCTGTATAGATCCAAACCAGGCCAAAGCCAAGCAAAGCAAGATGCTCCACGCAGCCAGTCAGGCTTCCCAAAGTCAAAATCCCATCCATATGGCTGAAAGAGTACAACTTTGGATGAGTAGAACAGGCTGATGTGTTGCTGAGGTCCAGAGGTGGGTGGGGGGCTCCGGCCAGAGGGTCTCCAGTGACCCAAAGGTGGGGGGGCTGCAGTGACAGCACTGCAGGCTCCTCCGTTGCGCTTCACCGCAAAGCTCAGAGATGGGAGAGCTGATCCTCCCGCTGTTTCTTGTTTTTCTCAGTGGAAGATTTACCAGAAGCAGAAGGTCACAGGATCAGGACCGAGGGTGGCACCGCTCCAGCAGAGACACGAGATCCAGGAGGCACATGGCGAGCGACGAGACCGAAGCCCAGAGCTGATGGAAGGGTGGTGGAGGCACCACGGATCCTCAACCAGTGGATGAGTCACCATCAACAAACGCACGTTAACACGGGGAGAAAAAGGTTAAATCCACAAGAGCAGGCTGCAGGGAGAGACGAGAGGCAGCCCCAAGCCTGGGGGAGGTGGGTGCAGGGTGGGAGCAGGAGGCAGGGCTGGAGGAAGACAGGCAGGGAGCTGGGGATACCACGGGGAATAGGAAACTGCAGGTTTCAAACACTGGCTGTGCTTTTCACACCCTGCATTGGCCATGTCACATCAGCAAGGCTTGATCTGGCTGGTCCCAGCAGCACTGAGTGAAGGGGAGCACCCTCCTGTCCCCCTTCCATTCTGGAGGGACTTAAAGTTTGGCTGTAGGACCAGGAGAGCAAAAGCAGCCTCTGGACAGATGACTTCTACTCAAGCTTAAAGAAAAGGCAGCTCCCAGCCCCTAGAGCTATTAGATGCCTTTGCCTTAATGAAGCATTAAGCCTTAGGCTGCTGAGTGATGAGGATTTAACATTGATACCATTAACCATGTAATTGCTTGTCAATTTAGAAGAGATGCTCAGCCTGCACGGAAGCAGAGGCAGGACCTCCACATGCTGGCACAACTCACCCCAGTCCTTGGGCAAAAAACCAGCAAAATGCCAAGTCCCAGCCCGGTGACACACGCCAGCCAGCTGGGAAAGAAGGCTCTGCAGGGAGGACAGCCCCCCAAAATTCCCATGTTTCCACCTCCAGCAGCAAGTGGTGCCATGTGCTGGTCTCAACGCATCACACTCTGCCTCCCCACTGCCAGCACTCGGAGTGTCACCATAGCTTTTCCTCCTCCCCTAAAAATATTTCAAACGAGAACTTGGGTTTTGGCAGATGGGAGGCTCTGGAAGTAATACCTGGCAGCAGATGAAGGCAAGGGTCTCTTAAATGGTCAGCTTTGGACTGAACGAGACGTTTGGTTTCTCTTTTGGATTCCCTCTGGCGGGACTCCGTTATGATTTGGGCCCCAAAGCACAATTAATGTGCTGAGACTGTAGCGAATCCAAGTCTCTTTCCTTTTATTATTCTTAATTACTCTTCCATCTGTGCACCACAGCCCTGCTCCAGACCCAGCCCGGCCCATGTCCCCCCTCCCAGCTCCCAGATCTGTCCAAGATTCACGTTTCCATCACACAGCTTTAGGCAGAGGTGGCAACATGCCACCAGCACCACCACCACTGGCTGCCAGGGCTTTGGGGTACCCCCCTGATCGTGACCCCCATCCCGCCGGAGCAGACAGGGTGGTGGGAAGGCACTGACAGACCCTGCTGAGGGGCAGCTGGTGTAGAACAGGCTCAGATCAACCCCACCAGGCTGAAAGCCCCTCTTGGCCCAGGTGAAGACCCTACAAGTGGCCCCAAAGATGTGTCTCGCACATCTCTGATGTGCCCCCCCCCCCCCCGAAGACCCTTGCACGAATCTGCAACTAGGTTGCATTAAAAATACAAACTTAGCTTGTGCCACCTTCTCTCTCCTCCAAGCCTTTCCAGCTGGTTTATGCAGTACCAAGGTGCAGGTGTTGCACAGAATCATGGAATGGTTGGGGTTGGAAGGGACCTTAAAGATCATCCA